>BLKM01004979.1:450650-530900 GCA_013340265.1 Coptotermes formosanus
CTTTTTTTTTTTTTTTTTTTTTGCAGTATACACAGTGAAAGGAAGTTTATTGAGATCAAGAAAACTTACCCAACATCTCCTGACCTCAGCTGTTCAAGCTCAGCACCACAGAAGCAACAATCTGGAGGACGAGGCAAGAAATTGGGCCTGTCAGCAGCCGTGGGATCGAGGTTAGGTGTACGAAGTTACAGGAGAAGGTCTCGGTCAAGAAGCAGGTCAAGAACACGGTCACATTCCAGGTCTCCATCACTAAGCAGGTCAAGAAGGAACAGGTCAAGGTCCAGCGACAGTTCACACAGTCCTGTTCGTCGCAGGCGAACTAGAAGGTAAACCAACATTGGTTAAATGAGGGACTGTAAAATGGTTTTAAATCCTTCCTGTTCTGTGGGTAGATTAGTCTTTTTTACTTAGAGAAAATTGGCCCTTGGAAAAATTAATAACACCTCTTATGACTAGTTATTTTATGGAATATGAGGTGAAGAAATGTTTACTAAATTGTTGTTCAACGACCTCAAGGGATTGATTGAAAACAATGGATTGTGAAGATACAAACTGGATTGAATTGGTTGATCATAGCCCTTCATTGCAGGCTTTTGGAAGTAAGAACAGTTGTCATACATTTGTTAATTGGTTCAGGTAAAATTTTTTTCCTTGCAATTGTTTTCAATGTAGGATCTCTTTTGTAAGTAGAATAGAAACAAATATTTGATGGGAATATGCATAGTTGCAAGTAAATTTAAATTTTGCATTGTATCTGCAACATACAACATGATGAAATTACAAGTTCACAGTGTGGCATGTGACTAAACTTGGGTTCAGTCTGCTCCTAAGGCCCTGCCAAATACAGTTGTAGCCAGTGCACTTTGTCAAATCATATTTCTCTAAATTACTTTTCACTGTTATCTCCCTTTCTGTTTTCATCTTCCAAGAGGATTTTCAATCAGAATTGTTGTAATATTCCTCAGATATTTGGTTTTTCATAACTGCAATGAGAATTGACACTTGTCAGGAGCATAATTTGTATGTTGTCTTGTTTAGTGACAGCTCGTCAAGCAGTGATGAGAATTACAAGCCTCTCAGGGTAACAAAGAACCGAGGAGGAAGTCGGGTCACTGATAGACTTACCCTGAAGGGAAGAAATGGAAACAAGAATAAGGGAAAAGGCAGACAGAATAAGGGGTAAGCATAGTTTTTGCATAAATTGTAGAGCACTGACTTGCATTTTGCATTTGTGGTTCTTTTGAGTGATGATACTGACATACGTGGTATTGTGCACAATTTCTTTTAGATGTTTATTCAGGAGACATTTCATTTAAACCTGAGCTAAGTTCCCGGCATAAATTTAATTTGCAGAAAAACTTACTCAGAATGGAAAGTGAATCAACAGGAGGCTGAATTATCAGTGATTCCTTTTTCAAGGTCTTTGATAACTTTTGACATTTTTTGCCTCTGCCCACCCAACAGAGCTGTAAGACCTTCATTATTGAGTTGGAAGTAGAAGTCTACTGCCCATTTACAAATTTACTATATGAAGCAAGTCTTTGTGTTATAGTATAATATTCTGTTGCTAGAATATGACATTAGATGTGGAAGCTTAATGCGGTATCATTTTGTCAACAGGACAAAGTCTCACTTTTATTCAGAATTTGGGCTACACAGTGATGAGCTTGGCAGTTCAGAACGTCTCCAGCAACGTGCTGCAAGATTCAGTTGTAGTGGAAAGAACAGTACAAGCAGTACTTTGGGTTCACAGATCACACAGCGACGCAAGAAACCTTTAAGCTTGGTCACAGCTGTAAATAATATAAGTGTCTATGAGGATCTAAATGGGGATATTGATTGGTCAGAATTTCATGTTGTAGGGACATGTCAAGATCTGGAAAAGCCCTATCTTCGACTAACTTCAGTAAGTTTACAGTTTCTGCATGCTTCAGCTCCTAAATTACACATTTGATTTCAATTAAACCTTGTACTGAGGATTTGCACTAAAGGCTGTTTTGTTAGGTTACCTTCATTTAGGCTCATGTGAGCTGACATAGTGTGGGGAGAACATGAATTGAGGGTATTTGTGCGAAGTGTGGTGAGAAAGATATTTGATCCTGAGAGGGAAGAAGTGACAGGGGGCTGTAGAAAACTGCATATTTAGGAGCCTGTGCAACCATAGGAAGCAGATAATGTTGTGGTGTGATCTGTTAGTCATTACTATAAAAATTCAGTCTTTGTTCCTAATGTGCACTTATTTACTTTTAGGCCCCTGACGCATCAGTAGTTCGCCCCGTGGAAGTTTTAAAATATTCAATCAAGAAAGTGAAAGATCGCTGGGTGGAGACTCAGGATTATCACTATGTTTGTGATCAGATGAAATCCATTAGGCAAGACTTGACTGTAAGTACAAACTGTCTTTCAGCAAAGAGCACTGGACAGTGCTGCCCTTTTCGCCACGCAGTTCTCTAAGGAAGGCAGAATTTCATAAACCCACCTACTGATTCATGGGCCAGAATAATCTGATGTGAAGCTATAGTGTCTTATTAGTGTTATCACTAATAACTATGGATTCAGTGGTCACTATTCTTACAGTTCTTTATATTGAGGTTTAAATCGTTGTCTGCAACTGGTAAGTTAGTCACATGCAACCAGCAATTTTATTTGTATGCCGCCATCTTAGTTAGAAGTGAATTGGATGCATTTCGATATTTGTAGTCTTACATGTCACACAGAATATAATAATGCTGCCTACAGACTCTAATCTACTGGTAAAATAAGGACATGAAATGTGAAGTGAGGGACATCTCACATCTGTCACACATTGATTTGCTGCCTGGCCTGCTGGACCATGCTGCATCTTGAAACATCAGCTGTGGTGAAACAGATGTACTGCCCACCATCAATATCTGGCTATAAGAGAGAGGGGCGGAAGTGATCAAGTCTCTTTGACACATGTAAGTGGTATGTAGCATACAATGCCATACCACTTACACGTGTTGAAAAGACCTGTGTGAGGATGAGTGGTAATAACGGTTTTGCTGATGAAAAAGTTTGTTGTATTCACATATTTGTGATTGACCACAATGGGACGTCACAGTTAAAAGATAGTGAAGGAAGTAGCAGCTAAGAATGGATTTATGTGACAGGTTCAAGGAATTCGAGACTCATTTACTGTGGAAGTATATGAAACACATGCAAGAATTGCTCTGGAGAAGGGAGACCATGAAGAATTTAATCAGTGTCAGACACAACTCAAGATGCTGTATTCTGAGATAGGTGGTGCAAACAAACTGGAATTCATGGCATATCGCATCCTGTACTATATTTTCACCAAAAACACCCTAGGTAAGAAAATTTAGAACTTTGAAAACCTGTGAAATCCACGCATTTTAGTGTTTACACATTCCAGATCATATTTGATGGTTAAGGTGGAAGAATCCTTTCCCCATTCCCATCTCAATAAACCTCTAATAAGTTACTTTGAATTTGTTTCAGACTTGACTACAATTTTGGCATCACTGACTCCAGAAGAAAAGACGGATGAATGTGTGGCACATGCATTAGCAGTACGGTCAGCCTGGTGGCTGGGCAATTACCATCGCTTATTTAAACTTTACACAGAAGCACCTCGCATGGCAGGATATCTGGTTGACTGGTTTGTGGACAGAGAGCGTAAGGCTGCCATCAAGTGTATGATTAAATCGTACGTATTACTAAAATCATTCCTCTTACTATTATTGAAACCAAACTTGTGTAGTCTCAGGACTCATACTAAGCTTCGGATATAAGAAATGGAAATTATCTATGCATGACAGAACAGAATTCATGTAAAGGTTTGCCAGATGGTATTCAGTAAATGCTGTAAGGTCTATGTGAATTTAGCGCCCTGTAACTCGGTGGCTCTTGACAGCATTGATATTCAGTTTACACTTCTATTCAGATACCAAAATGTTAAAAATATCTGGACCCTGTGGTGACTCCACATGTTCCAAGAAAAACAAAATTCATAATTTATTCTGAACCTCAGAGTGCACATAAGTCGGTGAACAGGTCTTTTTCTTCATGCTGACAATTCCTATGAAGCCTGAAATTCACAATTTCCCATTCACTCATACATGTCCTGCCAGCTTTGAAGCCTGAAATTCACTACTTCCCTCCTTGCCATTCACTCCTACACCTCTTGTCAGCTCTGAAGCCCCGACATCCGTTGGGAAATGTTACGTTTCTTTCTCAGAATGGTCACCCATCAACATCATGTTCTATAAATCAGAAGTACAGTTACATGATATCCTTATAGCATTATGATGTTAATAATTACTTATTTATACATTTGTTCATTTAGAGGCCATACCATGGCTTAGGCAGTTAGTTGCTGGCCTCTTGCAAGAGGGGCCTGGATTCAGTCCCAGGCTAGTCCATGTGTGATTTGTGGTGGACAGAGTTGCACTGGGACAGGCTTTTCTCCAATGTACGTAGGTTTTCCCCCCCTTTCAGAATCATTCCACCAATGTGCCATATTCATTCAGCCATCCATGCATCCATCTGTCCATCCATCCATCACTGAGATCATTGTTAAATAACACAAACACTTACTGATGACATATTGAATAACATGCACACTTACTGATGGCGTACTTCTGTATCGTAATGGTTTGTTTAGATTGAATATTACATATTTGCACTGAATATATTTTGAAAGTTTGAACAGACAAAACTTATCAGCTTCCATTAGTAATTCAGGTGTTTCGATGCTGATAAAATTATAATGTACTAACCTATTTCTATTGCTACCACTGTTATTTACTGTAGTTGTGCTTAAACACTGGTTCAACTAAAATACTACAGCTGTCAGTCTTCAAGTTCATGTATTTTGAAGTAGACAGTGATTTACTTGGAGGTGGCCACAAGTTAATAACTGCAGATCACGAAAACAACTTCAGGAGTACACATCTTGAAAGATATGGAGATGATTGGGTAGTTGTTGTTGAAAGTCATTATGCAGGTACATGATGATCACACAGCCTCCTCACTTTCTGTGGATGGAGAGACTGCTTACGAATGTTATGGGGATCTGCAGTAGCCCACATGTATTTTGTGAGTTGATGTATCCCAACAAGTGAAATGAAGCTGCACCTGAAAACCATGTTATGTCCAAGGTGTTGGGTTTTTAAACAGATGTTTGAAACAATTAGCAGCAGACCACTCTGTTCTGATTTCCTGGTCTGCATACTGTGTAGTATGGGTGAGTCCTTCCCTTCGTGCTCTTTGACACGAATAGAACATGCCAGTCGCTTGCAGTGGCCGAGATAATGACGATGTAGACCAAGGCAGAAGCTGCTGCTGTTGCATGTGCTACTGGTCACTGCAGGCTGATCTCCTGTGCAGTGTGTGCAAAGTGCCTGTAGTCAGTTTCCCAGACCATCTTCTGGATAACAGTCTTTGGTCATGCTGCAGTATAAGAAGAGTTTCTGACAGCCCCTTGACACAGTTAAAACAGATACATGAAGAATCACATTATTCATTGTAAACACTACATTGCTCAACATGTGGAACTGCAGACTGAAAGAAAATGGCACGAACTGGGCATGTCCTGGGTCAGGCCTGCCAACTTCAGAATACATCTTCCAAGGTTTGTACTGTACTCACAAGGTTTTGTTTTCATCAGTAAATTATTGTGATTTACAGTTATTAATTTAGGGCTGCCTTTGAGTGAATCACTCCATACATTTTATGCAGTCAAAAATTAAATTAGTCGCACATAAAAGTTCTATTAATTAAAAACTTCACAATCTGTTCTTCTGACCGAAAATTGTTAGGGTAATTACATCACGAAATGAAGATGGGAACTGATAGAGGATACGAGAAAGTAGTGAACCTTAAGGTTGTGTAATAGTAGGCAGTTTCAGAAACATAAACATTAATTACTGCATTAAATATTGACCTCTAATGTGATATCTGGTTTCTTCCAGGGTCTGGTATGGAGTGATAATACTTATGTTTCTTTCCAGTACTCAGATCTGCAATGTGTAGGGTCTGTTGGATGTCTAATACTGTGTCTCTTGTGTTTGTGATCTCAGCTATCGTCCGTTATTGCCCCTGAGTTTCGTGGTGCAGGAATTGGCTTTCGATTCGGATGAGAAGTGCTTAGAGTTTATAACACCATTTGGCCTCATATTTGAGGATATCCAGAGGACCAAGATCGATTGTAAAGCCAGTCTTGCTGTTCTCAACACAATGTGAAATGTGTATATGTTGCAGGGAGGTCCCAGGGGGTTGTTCATATCTTCATAAAAACAAAGCTGTTCATAATATCCTCGGCCATCATATACTTTCATTGTCCTTTTATTATGTATGTAAACTTATGACTGATCACGCAGATATGGAAGTATACTTTCCACTATTAAGTTGTTAGGAAACACAAAGAAGCAAAATATTTTTGTTGACTACTTGCTGCTAACACGGACAGTGTGGCGTGACAAGAAGACATTTTCACATACATCACAGCAAGAAAGATATTCAAGTGATGACAGCACATTCCAGGTGTTTGTTGGATATTTTAAATATCTATAAGTTTACTGAAGAGAACTAATTTTTTCTGAAAGAAATTTTCATTTCCATTCAATGCAATGTAACTTCTGAATATATGAAAATGGAAGATGGAGTCTGCTGATGTTCCAGCATGCAAAATCACAGCGGTCAAAATGATTATAAAGTTTTCATATACAGAATCACTGAATAACAATACACTGCAAGATGTTAAGGTTGCCGGCTGTTAGGGATATCACGTCTGAAGTTTGGAAGCCTGAAGAGGAAGTACTTAGTCTGCAAGTTTGTGATGCTTGAAGATCATTGTGGTGAAGTGGGAAAGGCGACATGAAGTTGAAGAAAATTCATCACAGAGGCGAGTCACTTTCAATACAGGATAAGGAAGGTGATGTCACAGAGAATGGCGCATAGCAGTAATCATCATAGCACTGACAGTGGATTCCAGTAACATTGCACATTGATTGCCTCGTATCTAGTTTTTGTTTCAATGCAAATCTGATCCTGTGTTATCATCCAGTGCTTTAGAAGAATGGCACCTGGATGATTGCATGGAGAGAGTTTGCTTTTGGAACAAACCTCCTCAGCTGTGTCTGGAATATGTCGAAACAACTTTGTATAACTTGACAAATTTTGAGCGTAGTCCGGATCAAACTACCATGGCTACATTCAAATTTGTTGAGGAGATGGAGTTGTTGGGTTATTTCATGTGCTTTTAGAGTGTACAGATATAGTTTCATTTGAGTTAGGAGACTAATTTTATGCAGAGTCCCCATCAAATCTCATTGTTCAGGCCAACGAAATGCTGCGTTCTGGAATTTAGAAGAAGAAAGGAAAAACTGATGAAAGTAATGTAAAAAAAAATTGGATCATTGAGAGAAAAGTGAAAAGTACTTCACCACAGCGAGGATTGAAAACATGCTGAAGAAGTAGTTGCTGTGCATCAGGATTAATGGAACGAATAACTTCAGAAGGCTGTTGACAGAATAAACCACTATATCCCTGCACATCGTGTTTCAAAAAATACAGTTCTTCAGAAGCTGAAATACATCCTGTGAAATTTCATCAGGCAGGAAGGACATGTGGAAATGAAGATAGAAAAATACAAGATAGCAGTGTCTGTGGAGAAGGAGAAGGGTGTTGAGCTGTCTGCAAAAGGGCCTGTCATTTGAAATGAACACATCTACAATTTTAGATTATTTCTGGTACTATTTGATCACCACAAAGATACAAGTTCCAGCATCGGCACCAGTAGATGTCTGATTATTTTCTTGATCTAAATCCTTTGTTGGCTCTTCTTGGCGTTTAGGTGTTTTGATCATCCAGTTCTGAGGTTTCCTTGTCTTCTGCCAAAAAGCCATTTAGATGTTGGGACCTCCCTTCATGTCCTGCCAGGCTAGTTAACATTTTCCAGTAGCAAATACAGCTACTACAAAATCACAGCAGGTCTGAGCTCCAAGGAGATGGGACTGCATGACAGGATGGGAAACATGAGAAGAAAGGTGTCACCAAGACTTGTAACAGCACGACTTTCCATTTCGTCCAATGCACACTGGTGAGGACTGTTCCTGCTGCTTATCTGCAGGATGGGGAAGAAGATGGCAACACCATGTGGTCTCACATCAACAAATTTTTATGTTGTATCACCTCTTCAGTTCTGTATTTACTTTACCCTGCTTTATTTTCCCTTACCTTTCCTTCATACACACTGGTGTTTATCATCCTGTTAACTTATCCATCACCAACTACTGAACCCATTTTAATTTCTCTTGCAATGTGGCAACTAACGTAACTTTTCTTTCAGTGTATATTATGCAGTGCTGATATTATATAAATTTATATGTCTACTGCTTAATTCCTTGAGTATGTATAAATACGTGTTACAGTAATTTTTTTTAACCGAGGTTAGTTTTGTCAACAGTGGTATTTATTTAGCAACATTGAGAACCTTAAGATTCTGTACTGTAACTTCCTGTGTTATAAATATGTTATATTTGTGGTACTAGGAAAAAAGGCGTGACTTGAGAAGACTTTTTTCTCTGGTGCTTTCGGTGTCAAAAGACACATGAATATTTTGTGCATTTGTACCTGTGGATTTGACTTTTTTAATTTGGATGTGGCATGAGAATGCATGGATATGCACACTACCTGAAGAAACCTGTGGACTTTGATATGAAGACTAATGGAAAATCATGCTGTGTGAAATACAACATGAACAGCTGTGGAAAATCTGGAGCATTTTATTTTCCTGTGTATTAATGCATAATGTGGAAAAACTTCAGTATCATTTCATTTTTTTCACAAGTCTTCAGTACGTTTACAGATCTATATGTTATGTACATAAATCAAACATCGGTACAGTAATAAATATAGTGTTAATTTTTTATCATGTTCAGTCAGAACTCTTGTAGAATGTTAAATTACAACTTGGTAATATGGAAACAAATGAAAGTGAACCTCTTCCCATGTTAACAGAAACACTAATGTTCCCTGTTACGTCTCTAAAAACAAATAAAATCATGCAAGACTATAGTAAATTCACTTATACCTTTAATCCTCAGGTATCAAACATAACTATGTAACTTCTAGATTAATTACAGTATGTCAATGTAGGTGAGGAGGATTAACAACAGAACTGATGTACACAGTTACCAAACATCACAATGACTCATGTTGAAAAGAATTTTCTTTTTCTCAATGTAGAAAAGGATATTATGTGCTCTGAATGTCTGCAGGTGTTGAAACATGGCACATACATTTTGAAGTCCAACTGATGATTCTGGCAGCAGTAACCACTTCAACAACAGACCACTTATAGTGGAACACGACTGCACGGATGACAGATTGGACTGCTAGTGCCTTCTGCCTCCACCCCCACCACTGTCTTAACAAATGTGTAGCGAAAGCATCCATCAGCGCTACAACTCTATATACTGCTAATGGGACAATGATGGAAATGGTGCTGAATTGCAGGGAACTAGACTAGTTTGGTTTGGTAATAAAGCAGTATTCAGTAGGCACCCAGTGCAAACCTTGGCTGGGTTCCTGAGTTCAGGTTTCCTGGGGCATTCCTCATTTTATATGAATACTGGCAATACACCTTGAAACAGGCAATGACCAACTTCCAAAGCCTGACTTCAAAGCCATTCATGATCATCTTCATATGTTGTCACTTAGTGGTATATAGCCTTCACAGTTGACACAATATCATTAAAGTGAGTCACAGTGACCTTTACTGCTAGTGTGGCAGGCAGAATCTTCTAGCATGCCATGGTCTGATATGGCTGAGGCTGGTGTCATATTGCTTGCAATTAATATATCACTCATGAAACAGCAATTTCTCATAACCAACAGATGCACAATTTTATGGGAGACAAAAAAAACTTGACATATTCATAGGTTCTTTGTGGACACAACATTTTGACAGCAGGTGTATTTGCCACCCAACTTTCTTTGTAATATGGAACTCTCAGTTTGGTGAATTGTGTAGGTTATGACAAATTGCTGTTTACTGAGTGATGTGTTAAGATTTCCAATGATCTCAAGTGCAGAGGTCTCTCGTCTGTCGTTAAAATTTTGTGAGACAGCCTATAGCACAAGGCTTGCTAGTAAGATGAATTATGTGGTCTGAACCCCTGGGGTTTGATGGTTGGTTGTTTTGTTGGTATTTTCCATATTCAGCATTTTGATTTTGTTAGTGATAAGGGATGAAGGCAAGTGGAAAATATATGCAATGAATCCACCAATATGAAACCCAGGACTTCATGCACTATCCTACTTATTTAGCCTGTACCTGCAAAATTACCTGTAGCAGTAAAATTTAATGTATATGTACAAGCAGATGCTTTGGAAATGAAACAGGGTACAAAAATTATACCACTTTCAACAAAAATTTAAATGTCATATGGAATAAAGTTTGTCCATGAGGGAAATTTAAACATTTCACAAGGTTAAAATTATGGCATGGGAAATCACTTTTCTTTCCTTTGTTTTTTGTTCAAAATAATGTTGATAAAATTTCTCCCTCACATATTATTTGTGTGACTGCTAGTAAGTCCAGAATAAACTACATTAATAACGAATGCAGTATGTATCTGCAAGTCTTGACACCAATAGTGTGACAATTACCATATCCATGGGAGATTCACGTCTTGAGATGTTTCTACCATATTTCAAGCAACCAAATTTAAATTGTCCCAAATATAATATAAAATAAAGCTAAGCATGGCCACAGTACATGAATCCAGCTACTGCACATTGGGCTGTGAGCACCACCCACCACCAATGTGGTGTACACCAGTATAACTACCAGCATTTCAACTCTTGGTGCTATTTGCTAAACTATACCAAAGTTCGAACATGTTAATTTGTCTTTTACATTTCAACTCTAACCCATCTCTCACGTCAAGGTGGCACAAGTGTTACCATATTCACACTTAATTTTATATAATACCACTTCCTCAACTGCAAAGGTCATACAGAGTTCAATGGGCTATGTGTGAATTAAGATTTCAGAAAGATTTGGAAATGGTCACGGCCTGTTTTAAGACACTAGATTAGTATTTACCCTGGAAGAAAAGAAAAACACGAAGGTCCTCTGTCAGACCAGCCTTTGGGTTGAGAATTGGAATTCAAAACCACTTACACATGAAAGCAGACATATGGGCAGGCTTACAAGCCACACTAATGCAGCCAGATAGCATAGTCACTATAGTGACTTGCTAGAGGCTGGACTTGGGCTTGAACCCTGATGGGGGTGAGATATTCCCTGCCTGTCCAGACTGTCACTGAAGTCCACCCAGCCTCCTGGACAATGGGTACTGGGTCTCTTTCCTGGGGGTAACGCAGCCAGGGCATGGCATTAACCACCCACCCCCATTTAGCACCGAGGTTACACAGTGCAAAGCTGTACCTTACTCCCCGTCTCAGCCTTCATGGCCTGTTATAGGGTGAACTTTACCTCTACCTTTACAAGCCATACTACTGTGAATGAAGTTTATATTTAACTGATTAACCAACCATCTTTATGCATATGCAGCACACCATGGTGGTGCGCAGGGGAATGTGGAAGGGAGTCACATTATTAACTTGGAACCAGGGGAAGTGGACTGTTATATCCATGCTTCAGCTGTAAATCAATGTGGACATGGTGAACGAAGAAAGATCTCATTGTACTAAATGGGAATAAAACTCCAGCCACCTGATTCCAACCCATCACTTCCCTGACTGTACTATCATACCTCATTCTGTATAAACCTATCTAATAAGAATTAAAAAGTTTATAATTTCAGTCTGAAGGAGCATCTGAATTAGCAAAAGAGCTGTATATATGAAATCAGAAAACTCAGTTAACAGTGATACCACAATTGTCCACACTACAGCCACCCGAATCAAGTTCCTGTGAGAAGAATATTCATGGTGTAACTTTTTTGTTTCCTCTACTACTTTAATGAATATTTTATTATTTCTAGACCAACAGTCTACTTTATACCCTTTTCCACATTCAACATGAATACAAATGTCCCATAGTTTTCAAAACTGCCAGCAGAGTTTCATGTCTCATTTCCAGCTCCATATAGTGATATTCATATTGGAAGTGATTTTGTAGTTTAATTCAGCACTTGCTGACCTGACATTTAAAGAACTAGATAAGGGTCAAATACATAAAACATAACTCTCTGTCCTCTCAGGTACATTTAAACCTCTACATTTTATGCAAGGGCATTTTTTTTACTGCTACTTATGTAAAACATAACTTTCCATTGCTCTAAGGCATTTCAAATCCCCCCATGATGAGCTGTCAACTGACATGAGATGGCATCATTGTGAGTGTAATAAAACATATTACAGCTGTCAAAACTATCAACCACTTACAATTAAACCAAACATTAATTTGCCAATAAATATCCATTCCTTTCTTAATGGATAATTGCATGTGATTTTACTTCTGGAATTGAGGTCATGAAGATGAACAAGGAGGGCCTGAGTTGCTGGTGCAAAGACATTACTGACGTGAACACGAAAGACGTTTATACGGTACATAAGTGCATATACACCATTAACACACCAGATGCATATAATAATATTTGAAGATAAATTTAACATCAAGAGTTTAAAAACTTGATATTTTAGACAATAAGGCAAAATAATCAGTAAATATAGAAGAATTTAAGCCAATCAGCTATTCATGTTCAGTCAACTGCAGTAGACTGAAGTCAGTGAGTGAGTGAATGGGCATTCAATGTCCCTTGCACCACAACTATCTTCAATTTATTGTGTATTACAAGTGAAGTAAATAAATATGTAGTTTTAAAAGTAAATACATCCACAGAAATTACATGTTTCTTCAACATGTAGACTTCTAATTTCAGACCAAATGCATTAATTCACTCTAATCATCTTTCATAGAATGGCAAGTTCTAATCTCAATCAGCAGAAAGTTCCACAGGAGACGCAAACCTGTTTCCAGGCACACCTACTGCAGAGTTCATACAACCCTCAAACATGCACATCTTCCCCTTCAACATAAATTCTAGTCCTGTGCACCTGTTATCCATGACCCTCACTTAAAATTCTTAATAAGGGGGGAAAAACAGATCTTGATTCAGTTGTAATGTGTCACATTTGAATTACAGTTTCAAACAATTACCAGGTATTTAATACACTATTACTGTCCTTCAGCTTCTGTCTCTATAAAACTGGTAGTACCCACAGTGAACCATGATGACCAATCCACAGTCTCATAATAATGCTTCTTGGCTTTTCTCCACAGACGATAGGTTATGTTATGTGTGTTATATGCCCTGCCCTGCCCAGCCCAGCCCTACAGTTGGTTCCACATCCTACCGGCAACTGATGTCAGCAACAGCACATCACATTAATTGGGTTACGAAATAACATAGAGAAGTTTAATTTTCAGATCAAGGAACTGTCAGTGTCCTTATATGAGAATTTCAACACTCCTAAAAGGGTCCTAAGTTTCTCATAACTTCTCTTTACCTTACACCACACCAATTTAATGATGGGGCCTGGATATAGGCAACAAGAACCATCCATTCATGTTCAAATGCTGACATGTTAATGTAATTCCATACATCTGCAGTGTTCTGCATAACCACAAGATGTTCCAAGCTAAGAAAGCTACATTAGGTATTAGTGGCAGTACCTGGCTCATTAAACAGAAAGGGACACGAAGCTGTTGTACTGCGTGATGTTTCGCTTGAGAATGTCTGCACACAGCCCCAGCACTCGTTCAAATCTGTAACATAAAGAACAAGCAAGCAACTTGTTACTATCAGACTCCTGCCCAAACAATTACTGGTATGTGAAACACTTTGCAAATGGTACCCATAAAAATATCCTTCAATGAATAAAGATTCAATTATATCTGGAGGTAATATACTACCTTGCCCTGTCCAATTTGACACACTTAAGGGGCCCCTTGGCTACTACTGTAGCTGCCCTTGGTCTGTCCAATAGCAGAGCTATTTCACCTGTAAGGAAATGGCAGAGATTAAGCAACGTACTGTAACATATGTTAGAAACTCAGATTAACTGTGACACAACAACCTTTCCCACTTTTAATAATGTGAAGATTCATTACCATTTCACCAAAGAGTCCAACAATGGACACAATCCTCAGTCATCTGAATATAGTCCACGCCTCCTTCTCCAGTATTAGTTTCAACATCATTGTCTCAGCTATGTACTGTACAGGTCTGCTCATATACTCAAGATTCATCAATATAACGAACTACAAAAGCAATGTATTATAATACAACAGGACTTGCCAAAATAATCAGATGGTCCAAGTCGACCAACTTCCATGGGCTTCCCCTTCCCCTTCAATATAAGGAACTACAAAACCAATGTATTATAATACAACAGGGATTGCCAAAATAATCAGATGGTCCAAACCGACCAACTTCCATGGGCTTCCCCTTCAATATAAGGAACTACAAAAAACAATGTATTATAATGCAACAGGACTTGCCAAAATAATCAGATGGTCCAAGTCGACCAACTTCCCCTTCCCCTTCAATATAAGGCACTACAAAAACAATGTATTATAATACAACAGGACTTGCCAAAATAATCAGATGGTCCAAGTCGACCAACTTCCATGGGCTCTTCCCCTTCTGCTCTATACTGCAACACCAATGCAGTGCCCTCCACTATAATGTAGAAATCATCACCAGGTTCTCCTTGCCTCACAATGGTCTCCCGATCCTCAAATGAGACAGGTTCCAATGCATCAGCAACGGTAAGACGCTCCCACTTATCCAGACTCTCTGTCAAGAAAGAAAGAGCCGAACTGCCAAACATGAAATATTTCCCCAGAACAATGAACATCATTTAGTCTGTGCATCTCATCTGCAGGAAAAAATGTGGGGGATACCAAGATGAAAGATGCATGACATTTTGCGTGATAACTGTCTATCTGCTGCACATCAGAAAGAGGTATTTTAACAACAATGGCAGTGAGCTGCCATGTAGTTTGATAGACGGGACATCATTTCAGGGGAACCTGCTGCCATCACCTATAAGACAGATCCAAAAAGAACACAACTTTGGAACAGGTATGAAGTAAGAGATGAAATGAGATTAAAAAAGGCATTCAGGTATTGCTTGTTATTATTCAGTTCAAAGAGTTACCACCCCATTTGCATTCAAAACACTACAGCCCCCCCCCCCACACACACACACACACAAAATCTTGAACAGAAACCTCAGCACTTACTGAAGTGGTTAAAAATGGACTTTCAATATGAGGAAAACACTAACTATAAGCATTTGAGAAAGTGTTTAGGAAAATACTGGAACTGAGGGGGATAATTCAGGATATTAAAAAATGGGAAGCATTCTGATTTATGCACCTCACCAAATAATGTTAGGGTACTGAAATAAAGGACAGCTGGACCTTTAGCTGGGGAACTTATATGAGGATGATGTCAAATTACTTCTTTGCATTTACCAATGTGCTGATGCATAACAGAGGTCTCTAACTCACCAAGTATAGATACTCGAGAAAGAAACTCTTCGTACATCTTGCGCTTTCTAATTGTTGAGCCCATGAGGATGCGTCTGTATGAATCTCGGTCTATTCCCCAGAGCTTCACATCTGTCTTGGCTCTTACAGTGGCTGCTCTGGGTGTTCCATAAATCAGTGCCAGTTCACCAAAACTGCCACCCTCTCCAATTGTTGTCACCAGTTCATTGTTAACAAATACCTGAGAAACACAGCAACTTTACAAGTGCCCATGTACACCTGTAGTTGTATTTCAGTTCAACGTAACACAGAACAGTGCAACCTTCTTTAACTGTCGAAGACGCTGACAAACCAGTCTAAAAATAAAAGCCACTACACTCTGAAGAACACACGCCAGTTTAAAACTGTAATAACAGCAAACTGAACTGTTCATGATTTAATGACATTGTTTCAACTGCACGCTTCATACACTGCTGTATGAAATGGGGTGATGAACATGAACACTAAGAAGAAAAGGGCCTAGAATGAGCTGGACAAAACTTATTTCAAGGTACTACCTGCATTAACTCTGAAGACATGGATACTTTACCACAAAGCTCAGCTATGATAAAAGGCTGCCACACTAAGAATCACACTTGGGACCTCCCAAACATAGAGCATCAGTGCTAATGACCGAACCATGCTTAAGACAAAACTTAACACTGAAGGAATAAGCAATGCATTATACCTCAACTTCTCCTTGGTCAATGACATAGAAGTTATCTCCTTCATCTCCTTGTTGAATGATTGTCTCACCAGGCAAAAAGTTGACTGGAAACATAGCATCAAATATATCTGAGCGCTCATTCTCATCCAGATGTGAGAACAAGACATTCTTGGCGATGGCTTTAGACAGTGCAGCCATTGTCTTGTAGTCTTTTGGTACAACCTAGCAAGAAACAATAAAATTCAAAAATTTAAGAGGAAATGAATTGGTACCACATTATAACACCACAAGAGTAAGATCTCCTCAAATACATGTGGTAACACAGACCTGATAGTTACAAATTAATTACTAAATACATCCAGTGGTCCATTACTGCAGCAAAAAATTCTGGCTACATAACAAACTTCTGCAATAAAATCTGTTTCTCAGTTACCATATCTGTAAATGTAACATACAAAGTTGTACTAAATTCGTAATTGTATATGGCCTCTCTTCATATACAATTTCACTGTCTTACTCCCAACAACTGCAAGCGGATGGCTTACACATAGCCAGAACAAGTGCCTAGGTGTTGTTAAATAAAATGAATGTTACTTGTGTGTGACTGACACGGTTATTGTTCATGTGTGAAGTGCTGAACAGGATAAGTAACACAAAAGAAAAGACTGCAGTAAATAACTGTGTCACCTTACTTTTGGACCTCCCCCATACATGGCAGAAGTATACAACCTGCATCTGTGTTCAGTAATGATGCATTTCACTCACAGAGTACACTTACATGTTTTGTCTGATTACAAGAATAAACAAGGACTGTTTCCCTGGCATTATTGCTGAGTGATATGTACAATGAATGTGTAGCATACACATTTTTTTAACCCAGTGGCATACAAATTTTCCATAAATTAGGAGCCACCTCAAAATTCTACATGACAACAAGGTGACATGAAGTTCCACACTGAGGGCCCACAAAAATATTAAGCACCATTCTACAAAATTCAGTCGCCCCGACAACCTGGTGCCTTGGGTTTGTGCACTCCTGTTTTCAACATTATTTACACACGGTCCATACTTCAAAAGTTCAATCAAATGGATGCTGTAGCACATTTTGCCTGGCTTTGGTACTGCACTCAGAATTTAAGTACCTTTTTCACATAGCTGGTAGCATCCTCCTCTGACACAGGCTCGGCAGATATCCCACCTCGCCTTCGTGCAGGCTGTTGTACTGCCGATGGCAGAGGGGACAGATCTTCTGTATCCTCTGGAGATACTGCCTGCTGCTTTGCATCATGAGCCTGTTCCTGCAACAGAGAGCGATAAAATGTGATGTTTTATACAGATTTAACAAATAAGTATTTTAGCTAGACTTATCAGTGCTTTATGGACTTTTTAGCTTACAAAACGTAGGACAACATGATAACACAGGATTTGTACGGAAAGGTCAAGACCAATCTTAAACTGTTAAACCACTGGCATAAACCATTTAAGTCCTTCGGCAGTTGATCACCTGGACCATATTCCTGCCACAGACCTCCCGAAAACGAAGCAGAGTGCTCGCCATTCCTTTCATTCCGGTTCACTGAACATAGTAATGAGTGCCTCCTAAATATCGTCACCAAGTGGCGGGAGTACTACAACCTAAGTCGACAAGCTGTCAGTTTCCGAGAAAGTGACAACACAGTGATGTAAAATATAAGGCTTATTCTGTCTCGCCAATGTTATTATTACAGAAGCTTTGAAACAAACGGCTATCCCACGAGATTAAGAATTTCGCGCGCCATTTCCATCCAGCGATTATTTACCTTCAATGGACGTCGAAACCCTTGGGACTTTTTCTATAACTTATTAATACAACAGATTATTGTAATCTGAACAGCAGACGCAACTTATACTGATGACAACCAGTTTTACCACGTACAAAAAATAAACTATAATCGCGCAGCCTGAGAACTTACAGGAAGTGACGTAAGCATGTGTCACAGAGTCGATTCCATAGTGGCTTGAACTCGTCCACGAAGCTCATTAACTGTTAACGTCAAATTCATGACCTCATTCTCTCATCCTTCGTCAGGGGTAAGCAGATCTGACACACATGTTATTTGTTCAACGTGTTTCATATTTGCATATCTTCTGTCATAATACCCAAATTATACTTTTCAGCAAGTATCATAATGCCACATCGCTTGCCATCACAGTGCACATCAACCAGCTTTGCCACTCCTCTTAGCATCTTATCATTAAATTAAAATCTGATGGAAACAGGTTTCATAATATCGGTTTGCTGTGCAGCTGCATAACTTCCGCTTTCACTGCGTGTCCCGTCAAAGCACAGGTCTACTGAATCCGTGTATGACAAGATAGGATACTCCTCTGCAACCTACAGCCGCCACTGTTAATTTTATAACTTTTTAAACCAGTAAGTTATAGGATTAATGATGAGCTGGGAAGGTAAAGGGTAAAGTTTTCCCCGTGAAAGTATACAGGAGGGACAATGTTACAGTTACACTCATCATTAACCTCGGCACTAAGATGGAGGTAAGCTTCACGCCCCGGCTACCGTATCCCCGGGAAAACAGCCAGTGCCAATTCAGACTGGGTCGGTGCAGAGTTGATCTGGACGTTTTGGAGAAGAGAAAAATCTCCTGCCCCTGCCAGGAATCAAACCCCGGATTGTCCACCTCATTGCCTAGTCACTATACCCGTTAAGCTATACCACCCCTGACTTGGGAAGGACGTTTAAAAAATTGGTCCTGGCACAGTGAAGACAGTACCCCCGTATTTCCCTAAAGGTGCCGAGCAAACCCACGCAACAATGTCAAGATAACTGGTCTTGTGATCAAGATCTGATGTGAGCAACTCCCAACTGAAACAAGGAATTCTTCCGTGACGTCCGGTTACTGCTTGTCAATCCGCCGCTGTTGGCATCGCGAACCCTTGCAAAACACTTCAGACCACATCGGTCATTAATTCTTTACGCAGAATCGAACGCTAGTATAACGACATAACCTACCTCCAGAACGCCTGTAGCACTGTCCTCTGCACACAGTGAAGACTAATGACAGTGGTGACAGAACTCAACAACTTAACCTTTTAAAGCCTAGCGGCAACTTTACGTAGCACCAGGTTTAACATTAAAAAATTCTACGTGGTGCCCACATTGCGTTTATGTGTTTTGTACGGATCTCAGAACAAACAGCAACTTTTGCTTTATAAAACATTAAGAGATTGGTTTTTATAACCGAAGTGGAGAGTGTTTACAGCGCGGTACGCACTGAATCCTTACACAAAACAGATAAGCTTCGTTTTTAAAGGGTTAAAAGAGTTTCACATCCACAGCTTTGCAAGTACCATATCCCACACTTAAAGCGCTTAAAATATAAGTTTCACAGGCCCCACAGTAATGACAACGGGAGGATGGGTGAGACCCAGATACGTTTGGGAACCCACCCAGAACACAAAAACTACTACCTTTGTAAAGAATGTAATGCAGGCCACCAAATCCGCAACAAGACTTCATGCAGCCTCAGCTATTTTAATCAGTACACAAAGGTTCACAAAAGATCGATGTGGCCGAGCGTAACACGTCACCTGGCGTGGCGCTTCTTGCGTTTTTGTGGCCACTGTGCAACCTGCCATTAATTCTTTTCTGTGCATTCAACTGGTTTGCGACAAAAGGTACGCACGTCCTGGGGTTTGCTTGCATTATATGAAAGGCAGAAGAACGGCAGAACGCCCGTTCCGTGCTGCTTCGCATTACCTTTAATTGTATTAACTTACTGCACAACCAAATCTACTGTTAACAGAGTTAGCCAACAGCAAGTATACTGTTCTTGGTTTATTTAAGCAACTACGGAGTGGGCCTACATCTGTTATGTAGCATCGAATGAACGGTGACTTCTAAATGTTGAATTGGAACGCATATTGAAAGAACAGTTATGACCTACGACATATTTTAAGACATTACCTCGGCATTTGCATGAAGAGACAGAGCCAAAAAAAATTACGATCGTAGATTTGTAGGCCTAGTTTAACTTGGCACTTCCTACGTACGACGCAAGAGTACTTAACTGGTCAACCAACGGAAGCAGATACCCAGGACAGACTAGTCTGGACACATGTACAGTTATGTTTTCAGTATTTAACTCAATCATACATGCAGCCGAAACAGCCTCCCACAGCCACTACATAAACGGAATGGGTGTGTGCTGCAGACTCAGTACAAACTGCGAAGAAGTGGGGAGAAATCGCCCTGCCCCCTACCAAGCAAACCCCAGTACTGAATTGAATTGAATTGAATTGAACTGAATGCGTGATTTCAGGCTTCCATCGCAGTGTAAATGATGTCTTCTCTCTTTTGGGATGTTACGCCGCGCAGGTTGGCAGTTAGTTACCGATCGGCCCCATCTTCGAGGGTCCAAGCACTGCTTGTCTCTTGAAGATGGGACCGATATGTTGTCCCGAAACGTCGGTACCTATCACAATATACGCTGCGAAACATCCCAGAAGAGAGATATCAAACCCCAGTAGTCCAATATGAAGCCAACTGCTTTACCGACTGTGCTACCTCAAACTAATAAACTGTAATATTAAAAGGTAAATTTTTAGTTGTGCACGCCATGACGGTATGGGGAGGTGGAGGTATAACTCTACTTATTCTTAACCCCGGCACTAAGAATTGAGGTGAGTGGCCAGCTTCACGTCCCGGTCGCTTTACCTCCAGGGAAAGAGCCACTGACAGCCATCGACTATGGGGATCGGCCGGTATCGGAGTCGGCTGGGACGTTTTGGAGAAGAGAAAGATTTTTGCCGCCCGTTGCCTAGTCACTATACCGACTGACATGCCCGGCTCCTGTAATAAACACTGCAAACACTAAATTTAAGTCTTCTGTTGTTACAGTAACAAAAGTTACGATTCCGTGAGCACATGAGTCAGCTGCAATGTCTCGTGTCTGAAGACGACAAATTACATGACAAATGTGCCACGACTTCCGAACTCACACGTTCATGTACAAATACAAAGGAACAGTACCATATTTACCAGCACGGTACACAACGCATATACCACTGCTATATTTACTGCTCATAGGCATGAACTAACGGTACTGTTCGGCATTGTTAATTCTGTAATACTCCCACCCCCCCCCCCTTGTACTTCAACTCAATAGACAATGTACAGATCACAACTATAGACTTAAATACATTCCTAGCGTGTGATTTTAGGTTCACGCGCCACTGCTTGCATAACCTTCTCTCTTCTTATAATTGATATGGAGATCTCAGGCCACAGGATGTGTAAAAAAACTGACCGCAGCGGGATTTTCACAGTCTAACAAGAGTCCGGTTTTCAAAACCAACTTGATTATTTAAGCAAGTGTCAGAAAGATTGGCTGAACTGGTTGCGTTATCGTAACAAACCTGTCAGCCCGCTCGCCACTTCTAAGTTTCACCTGGAATACCATACTCAACACGACTGCATCAAACGCCAACAAATTAAAAACACTGCACTGACAAACACATACACACACGCACGCTACATGGAAAAGTCACAAAAATGTAGTCAAACTGGATTAAATTCTTAGTCTGTTCAGTGACACTGTTTCAGCTGCTAGGATTATAGGGTTCGGAACGAGATTTGGAAAGAGACAGTCGCGGTACTTTCCCAGCATTCGCCTGGACAGAATGAGGTAAAACAAGGTACGCAATGTGCATTAACCTTTTAAAGCCTAGTGGTAACTTTACATACTACCAGGTTTAACATTAAAAAATTCTACGTGGTGCCCACATTGCGTTTATGTGTTTTGTACGGATCTCAGAACAAACAGCGACTTTTGCCTTATAAAACATTAAGAGACTGGTTTTTATAACCGACGTGGAGAGTGTTTACAGCGCGGTACGCACTGAGTCCTTATATAAAACAGATACACTCCGTCTTTAATAGGTTAAACAACCCAGTGGCGCGTTCGCATAACCATTATTGCCACGGAAACGCAAAACTGCGTTCCCTTTGTACTGCTGACGTACGTATGCCAGCAATGTAACAAATACTGAAAGCGTTGCCACGGAAGCACAACAGTGAGTCCTCTGTGTTGTTGCGCTACATGTGTCGCTGACAACATGAAACACACTTAAGTGGTCATGTAAAGTGTCCGACATTTTTGTCCGATTTCAGCCAAATTTGCAGTTTCTCGACGGATTTGTTTAAAAGTCCCTAATATCAAATATCACGAGAATGTGTCCAATGGGAGCCGCGCTGATACAACCGGACGGACGGACGGACACGACGAAACCGGTATGCCCTTTTCGCTATTTATGCGAAAGCACGTAAAAACTAAAAATTTATGTCGGCACAGAAATCACCCGAGAAAAGTACGAATCGGATACCTACAAAGTACAAGTCTAGGGAGTTACTGTTACAAGAACACGTTCGGCAGCAACAGTACAAGAGTGCAAGCTTACTGCATACAAGTTGCCCAAACGAATTCTTTGCGATTCTGAACTACTCTTATATTGAGATTCAAAGAACTGCCGATCGTACCATTCTGCGATAAGCAACCGTAAAGACGGTAGACCAAACTGCAGTCGTCATTGCTGGAAAAGCTAATTAACAATAAAGATAATACATAAAACAGAGATAACGGCTTTGTACTAGAGGTCTACGTTCTAGGATGTAATCCTGCGTCACACAGCATCTGGTGGCCGACGTCAAGGGACAACACAGTGGCTCCATCTTCAAGGGTCGAATGTCCAATAACAGTCGGTATGTATTTTTTAAATGTCTACCACGTCGAAAAAGTTTAATGAAAGTTACACATTTTGATGAAATCTTATTTTATGTCGCGCAGGCCCTACTATTGTTACACGACGTTGTCTTTTTGAGGTGCATTCGCAAAAATTACGAAAAGCGACTATTACTTTCGTCAAGTCCGTCTGTCTATCTGTCCGCATGTAAGGACCCGGCTCCCACTGTCCGCATGTAAGGACCCGGCTCCCACTGGACGCATGTAAGGACCCGGCTCCCACTGTCCGCATGTAAGGACCCGGCTCCCACTGTCCGCATGTAAGGACCCGGCTCCCACTGGACGCATGTAAGGACCCGGCTCCCACTGGACGCATTTTCACAAAATTTGATGAGGACTTCTCGCAAATCTGTCGAGAAATTATTTTATTAAAATCTGTCAAGAATAACGCGTACTTTACATGAAGACCTATGTACATTTACGATGATAATATGTCGCTGAATTCTTCTTAGAATGAGAAATGTTTCAGACAAAATATGTAAAGAAAATCAAAACATAATTTTATGTTTAATAATTTTTTCCCCCCGAAAATCGTACCGTTTATGACATAATGTGGAAAAATACGGTACAGCCGGACAGTCCACAGATTACAATTTGATGTGGCGCATGCATTTTGCATGCCGGACAACACACACTCAGAATATTTAATACTTATTGCTTCTCCACGGCAACAATGGTTATGTGAACGCGCCTCAGTGTTATGTTATACATACGCTGCTTGTCTTCTTTATTAGTAAACTGATGTTCAATTACATTCTCTCAAATTTCACAGCAGGCCTCTCGCAATTTGAAACTTCATAACGGTTTTGACACGAATCATGACCATGGACTGGCAGACACCCTGTCACCAACACGCATTCGTGGGTACTGCTAGCAGTCATCACCAAATCAGGGTACTCTGTATCACTGCCTCCTGCAGCAGGTATTCTCAGACATTTCGTTCCACCGTCAAGATGGACCGTCCTGACGGCCCTGTATTTTTTGTAGTTTACTTTACGAGCTTATCAGTAATGCAAGATTGTACAGCGTCGGTTAGCTGGTGCTCTGGAAAGGATCTGGAAGTTAGCGGTGGAAGCCGATCAAGCTAGATACCTGACGGGACTCAAGAAAACCACAAACGGACAGTTCATAATCCGGCCGGTGGTAATGGTAACACCAGTAACAGAGATAACCGGTCGGAGGCCCCTTACAATTATCAGCGAAATTACTTCCAAATCTCGTAACAGGGAAAAACGCAATCCAATACCAAAGAACCCGCAACAAATTGTAGTCTTCTGTACTTTATGCCCCCTCTCCCCAACCTCTGCGCCACTACTAGACAATACCAATCAGAGAGACTCAGTTTCAGCTCACCACGCAATCTTTCGACACACAGAAAAAAAAAACAGCTCGAGGGGGAAGAACATTAGCATTCGAGTGTAAAGAGTGGCACAGGAGGGTATGGTGTTCCCGTACTTTGCATAACTAAGGATTAAAAGACATATCAAAGCAATTAAATATATATGACTACACAACACTGGACCTGCTGATCGCCATCTGTTAATCCCACCATCTGTCATGTTACAACTCCTTAGAGAAGACAGACTCAGTGGACAGGCGTTTAAAAGGACCGAGATGATTCAAGAATTTTGCTGAAACCTGTAGGGGCCGTCACACCCAACCTGTCTTCGAGCCCGACATAAGACAAGCTGTGTGTGTCCGCTATCAGTCTCACGTACCTCCCTTTTCAATTTTCACATCGAACTTATACACTTTATTTACCGGTTTTATGTCTTCTTTAACGACATAGTTACGGCAATCAGGGCTATAAACATTTTTGATCAGACAGTTCTTAAATTCAGACTCATTTGCATTAGCTCTCCTGTCACATACACTTTGCTTGACCGGTGCTGCAGCGCTTCTCAGACGGTGCACTGCAGTATTCGGCTTCTAATGCGTTTGCGTGCTGTCAGAAGTACCGGCAGTTCATAAAGTCTGTCAATATCAGTACCATTTTGTTGAACCCCACGTCTGTGATTTCCTCGGCCTGCTTGATTGTTAAACTGTTGCTGCTTCGATATTTAAACTTGTCAACAAACGCCCCCTTCTTTTAATATTGTCCATACCGTGCTTGGTTCTAATCTCCTTCTTTTCATCACGCGTTTCTGATTTCCTAACTACACCATATTTCATATTTACTTACATTTATGACACAGAGAGTACTGTGATATTCCGAAGTAGCAATTTTCAGTCTTAACAATCTACTTGCCTTCTAACTCTTTAACATTTATTACTTATTCCTTGAATGCTATTAACATTCTGAAGCACGAAGTTCATCACAGGTCAGGGGTGTCCAAATTTTCTGTTGGCAAACCGCCACAAACGTTATTGTGTGCTGGTTTGCGGGCCGCAGGTATGAAAATCGCAGTATGGGGCACACCCTACCTCCTAAATTATTGTGCAATTTTTATGGGATATAAAAATTTGCA
This sequence comes from Coptotermes formosanus, assembly GCA_013340265.1. Lineage (NCBI taxonomy): Eukaryota > Metazoa > Arthropoda > Insecta > Blattodea > Rhinotermitidae > Coptotermes > Coptotermes formosanus. The sequence goes on from BLKM01004979.1 coordinate 476,136, forward strand.
AATATTGCCGCTGGCCGCATAACACAGCCTGGCGGTCCACGGGTTAGAAACCGGCCTAACACAGTTGCGTTTCTACCTCAAAGGAAACAACGAGCCTCAGTTACTGGAGCGAACTGATTAACAGTGTTACGTAATTAACAGCTGTGTGTCCTTAGCGCCATTTCGTAGTCCTTACCTCTTCTACCTACTCACAGTAGGTGTCGAGGTTGTTTATTTATACTTGATCACACTCATCAAACACACACCACAGTCGGTAGGACTCCTCTGGACGAGGGATCGGCCCGTCGCAGAGACCTCTACCTGACAACATAAACACTCACAAGAGACAACCTTAGCGTCATTTAAAAGCATATAACATACTCAAGTGTTGTAAATGTGCCTTAACGGGATAATCTGATAATTTTATGACCTAACACTACAAAGAATTATATAAGCGACAAGCAGAAATACGGAAACACAATATAGGCCTATATCAGTAACTCTATGAACCAGTCAAGGCTATTTCACGTGTGAATAAGCGGAGGTAGACAGGCGGCTCGTCTGAAAGGTAAGGTTCTCCTTACTTTGGAACAAATAAAAAACTCTGCTATCAGACTTAACGAAAGCTGTTAAATTACGCCATTTCAGGTTACCAAAGCAAAGAACTGTCGATTGTTTACGAACTTGTTTCGCCGCGTTTCATAAAATATGTCTCTAGACTGCATTCCATTCCAGTGCATTCCTTCTATTCTGTAAGCGCTGATAATATTTTGATGCGAAATCTTCTAGGGTACTTGGTAGGTCGATCGAGTACGCATGAAATTGTAACAGTTCTTATTTCCTGTTTCTCTTTCAAAAACAGGACTTAGAATGGAAAGCCGAATATGGTAGTAACACCCCCTTGCCAATATTCAACCGCGGCCACGCATGTCAGAGGATCGTGCACGTACTGTGGTAGAATTTGTGGACGCGATTCTAATTATCGTTGCTAACAGATATATTAATTACATGAATAAACTCTGAATTCTTACTTCGAGAGTCATTCCTCCTTTAAAGCAATCTCACACCTCTACAACCTCTGAATACATATATGAATGCATGCACACATACATTATTTGCAATCGTGCATGGTTTACTGACCCTACTGTTTATGTATTGCAAACATAAATCTGCAGCGGTCAGAGCTGTACGGCAATCAACTGGATATAATCAAAATATTTTGCCGTGTTTCCCTACATATGTGCGACTTCGAAAAATGTCTCAGATAAAAACTGCAGACCTTAATGAGATGCATATTTTGCACTCCGCACAGTTCTTTAGTTTTTAAAGAAAAAAGGATAAAGTTCGATTTGATCTTCAAATAGAGTGCAGGATTTATGACAGACACCAACAAAATTAAATTTCGCCCCACCACCTGACCTTCACACCTTCCGTACCAATTTAACCCTTTAAAGACGAAGCGCATCGCGTACCGCGCTGTGAACACTCTGCACTTCGGTTATAAAAACCAGTCTCTTAATGTTTTATAAGGCAAAAATTGCTGTTTGTTCTGAGATGCACACAAAACACATAAACGCAATGTGGGCACCACGTAGAATGTTTTAATGTTAAACCTGGTCGTATCTAAAGTTACCGCTAGGCTTTAAAAGGTTAATAGAAGTCCGTTATGTACGAAACCCGCGGACGGGCAGACACAAACCACAACATCCTACTTGAAATCACCAACACGTAATTTTCCCAGCGCGCCTGAGTGAACCCACGAAAATGGACCGGACTCTCCTAAACAAGACTCAAACCAGGCACATCTTGAATCCAAGTCAGCCGCGCTACTGCTGTGCTAACCTACCCTATTCCAGACGATGTTATTTGTCAGGGTTTGTACAGTCGGCGACCGTACTGACCTGATATTCCACGTTATACAAAAGTTGTTTTATTTGCACCGTACCATAGCAAAATATAGCATCACTGCCGGAAGTCAGACTACCCGCAGCGTCGCTACGTACAGGAAGTTGCCTTACTGAAAGGCCGCTAATTCTATGAAAGCACTGAAAGACTGAGACGAGAGAATAAGGGACGTATCTCACTGAAACATGCCGCAGGTCAATTAAACTGGCCCTGAAACACACTCAGTGCCCGGCTTTCGTATTGGAGGTGTCGAACCTTCAGTTCAGCTACCAGACGGACGGACGGACGGACTTGAGACAGCTACAGGAACGGCAGACGTCACACCTTCGGACTCTAAAGTTATCGAGCTTTTTCAGGCAAAGCACAATAATGCTTATTAGCATGTTTTACATAAAATTAATGGACATACATCCTACACCGCGTTGGCAGTCGGTTAACCGCCCGATCGACGGCCCTACTGCTACATCTGCAACCTTACATCCCTGCAGCAACCCATCGCATACGTTGGCTCTAAAAGATTCGTGACTCGGCATCAAATCAGGCTGACTGAGGTTCTTCGTGGCACTCCCGTCATTTGGTGATGAATATGGAATGGCGGTGGCAGGGAAACACCGAAGTAGAGACGGTGCCCGACTTACACAGCAGACACGTGCCGAAGTTCCAGCGCAAGTCGGAATCGAGTACGCATATGGTCAGTTATACATGCAAATACAGACTTGTACAGTTGAAGTTCGAACTCCAACACACTGAAACGTGATCAGCCGCAGCATGACCTCCTGCCGCCTGTGTCATCGCCCGGGAGTACCTTTCCGCCACGTTCGTCTCACCGCGCTTTCACTCCACAAAGAAAAAATACGACAAGCATTTCAAAAATAGTACTATTTTCAATTTTTACTTTTAAAAATTGCGTTAAGGCGGGGAGTGTCTGAACTCGGGGCAGGGGGGAGGGAACCCGCCCCACTGCCACTTCTTCGAGCACGAATACCATACGTACTGGCCTGGGACAGGTTTTCTCCGAGTACCTACATCTTCCCACGTCAATCATTCCACCAACGCTCCATACTCACATTTCATTCAACTGCCAGCAACAACATATAATCTTAGCAGTTCACAGCGTCGTTAAAGAACACGTCTCTCCCCTCTCCACGTCCTTGCCAGTCATTTCCTATTCAACGAAAACAACCAAGCTCTAACTTAAATTTTGTATATGTGTAATTACAACGATTGATATCCTACAAACTGAACCAGCTGTACCTTGTATCTCATCACAGACAGGACACCTCCGTTACAGTGGTTTTATTTACCACCAACATGAAGACGTACCTGTATTCCAGCCGGTATATGACTGCTACTCTTGTCAGTAACGGTGAATACAAAGTGGCTCAAGACTTGGTGTCCTTAACTACAAGGGCTTATTCCCGAAGTCACTCCAGCTAGAAATATTCTACAAACATAATGCCATTCTCGAAACTTACAGATTTGTTGATACCGGAATCTTAAAAAATAATAATATACAAACACTCGTATAAAATTTTTCTAACTGAATTTGGAATAAAGGTTCGAAATGGCAACCCTCAGCCTCCCTCCATACACTTCTTGGCACGTTCGTGAATCGCATCAGTTCAATATAACTGTCATGCACACGGGAAGCAGCATCCACAATGAGGAGGAGCGATGCACCTCGTGTTCCCACGTTCTGCCGGTACACAGCACCATCCTGTGCATGCCATGCACGCATATGAGGGGGGTGGGGGTAGGGGGTGCTTCACCCATTTCTAACCCTGTGATCTCAGCGTCTGAGCGACTTTGTTATTACACCAGCGACCACCGGTATCATGTATTCGTTCCTACGCTTGGCCAGGTCTTGCGTTTAAGCCACTTATAACACTCTTCCTTTACTTACAGACTACAGAAACGTTTTCTGAATGTAATTTATCACTTTATAAGGTTTTCCAAGTGACAAATGCACGCCATTCCACAAGCCTGACTGATGGCTGCTCCGTTGAAAGACGGATCGTACAGTCTGAATTCTAACTGCAGTTCACCAACAATATTGGGGAGACTCTGTAACACAGCTGACTGCATGACGGGGCTAGATCGACATTCTGCTGTTATACGCTTACGAAATTGGGAAATTAATCACTGTTGGAAGGCAGCTTCAAGGAACTGCTTTATGTGAAGGAAATGCTTAACTGTGGAAATTCAAACTTTGGAAGATTACATCAGATTTGACAGTTACATTAAATAAATGGAAATAATTTAAATACAAGACAGTCACAAACCTCTAGCGGAGGAGGAGGAGGAGGAGGAGTAGCAGCAGCCGCAGGATTAAAAGCGCATCACATGAAGGGGCTAGCATAATTACGCCTCTATAAAATTTAAGGAAAATCAATTAAGAAGTGACTGCACAAAGATGAAAGCAACCTCCCTATTACGGTGCCATTTTACGCACTGCGTATGGACACCGCGCCTTCTCGTAGCACAGTACAAGATGCCGAAATGAGAGACAGAACAAAGCTCCAAATTAATTTCGAAACACAGTTCCTTCCAAACCAATTTATACGTTGTTACGATGTTGTTATAAGTCGAACAATTATTATAAAATCTTTGAATCATGTAATAAAACGAAACCAATTATACCTCCTCCCTTTAGGTCTGTCTCAATTAATGGCAGCCATATTTCTTCATCTACCAGTTCAAAACACTTTTACGGAATATCATTAGAGACGGCTTTTGGACAAAAATTCCACCGCGGTTAAGTTCCAAGGCAGCCTCGTAAATTGCGGTACTACAGTTTGAAAATATGGACGAATTAAGTGTTACAGATGCAGGACTTCTCCTGAGCTGTTGGTCGTTGCTCAGCTGGCTCGTTTCGTACCGCGTCTGCCATCAACACTGATCCCTCCACAAACAAATATTCCATTTCTAGGTACATGCTGTCAATGTGCAACCCTTTCCACACTGCACATGAGCTGCGGTACTTAAAGTCACCGGGACTTCCGGTCAAATTTATTTTGGTTACCAGAGTCAGTGAAGATTCTTTTCCGTCATTTCAGCACAGCCATTTCCACGTTCTAGAGGACAGTTTTATAACGGACACAAATTAAAAACTGGAGACTAAAATACCAAAAGCACGAAAGGGTGGAAAGGCCCATGCCGCACCGCATTCACACCACTCCGGTGTCCACCGAGCCTCCTAACAAAATAGACACTATGGGTTCTTTCTTTCTTCGCACGAGTAAAACCCAAAGCTGAAGATGACAACTCACACCCCATCTCTAGTACCGCCGGAACTTTATATAATCCCTGGCGCCGCTTGCGTGTGACGTAGCAACCCCAGCACGGGGGGGGGGGGGGGGGAATGTACCGCTATTGTCAGATTTTTACTTCAGCATCAAACGGCGATAACTGCGGTTCAGAACAGAATCCAGCACATCGCAGCAGAACATAACTTGCATGTGAAACAGCAGAGGCAACACACCTGGACTAAAGGTGAACTTCGAATCATACTCATTAGACATATGCGGTGCCAGGCTTTGCTATGGGAAGGCGTCAAATCCCGGAAGGGCAACATTGTCGAAATCATCATGCTTGATTGAAATTTACCTTCACGTCCCCCACACGTCTCCACAGCGCGGCGCTCGGGCACAGGAACGACCCCCCACAATTAATTCCGTAGACCATAACTACTCCTAGCCGGTAGAATTAACCCCAGCAAGAGGTGAAACATCACCTCCCGAGATCGGCGAATCCCGTTAAATTTACTTCAACACGAATTGCCACAGCCGTGAATCAGTCTATTATCGTACCTATTTATAAAAAGGGTAGATAATTATTGAGGAAGATCACACAGGTATAAATTACGCAAAAGTCTTACCATCCTTCTCTCAAGGTTAACTACACATGGGCACACAGACGCAACTCACGGGAAACGCATCGCAAACTTCGACGTAATGTATGAACTACTGTTCAGATATTAGGGGGAAAAAATGTGAGAATAATGACATAGCACATTAGCCGCCAATAACTTAAGAAAACTATGATTTCGTCAGTATGAAAGCGTTACACAATGTTCTCACTCAGACCCGTACATCAATGACGCTACTTAGGCCGAATATTTGCATGATACCTCTCCTACTCAGAAGACGCTTTACAGTCAATGTTTTCGTACACTGTTTTACAATATACCGTTACAGAAGTCCAAGAAAGCGAGGAAGAGTTGAGAATGAATGGGGCAAACAGCTTCTGGCCAATGCTAATTATGTTAATTTATTAGAGACAAAAACATAAACACCGCATACAAAAACATAAAAGCTTTATTGGCCGCTAGTAAGGATGTTGCTCAAGAAGCAAACACAGAGTAGGCGAAGAGTAGGTTCACATCTCTTCACAAGAATGCTCGTAAAACCACGCTAAAAAGACAGCTAATAAATACTTTCAAAAAGACGGCGAAGTCAGATACTGTGCAGAACGGTAAAAATATAAAAATTACATTCATTAAGGCGTTAAAGGCAGATGAAATTCGCTGAATGCTTGCTTCTCATGGCTTAATATCCTTGTCTGTCTTCCCACAACTAAAAATCCGATTAGTAAGTACACAAAACCGTATTTTCGTATGATGTGAAATGTTTATCTGTCAAACTAACGTAAGTTTCAGGGTGTATGAGATCAGGGACTGCGGAGGATACCTGACTTGATTTACTGTAGAAAACTACGCAATAAGGAGCTTCATAATTCGTATTCTTCGCTAAACATTACTAGTATTACTGGGATTAGATGGACTGAGAGTATAGAACCCACGAAGAAGTTTAGCAGTGCATACAATATTGTGGTTGCAAAACCTTAGAGCAAGAGAACCCGGCGCAGAGGGGAGGATAACAGGAAAGCGAATCAAAATTTAATAGAGTGGGTGGAACTGAAATGGAATCATCTGGCTCAGGATAGTGTCCAAATGCGGTCCATCCTGAACATGGTAGTGAATATAAGAGTGCCATACAAGAGCAGGGAATGTGAATAGCTTAGCAATTACTGGGTTCTCAAAGAGGAGTCTACTTCACGCACTGAATTAGTTAAGACTGTACTCCTACGGGTTGTTGCCCTCTGGACAGACCTTCAACACGTGGCCAGGTCCCTGAGTCGGTGAATTTCGGACGTTTACAAGTAACCATCGAAAGATTTTTCTTGCTCCATTGTTTACATGGTGCCACCTAGAGCGCGGGTAGGCGGGCTCAGCTGACCAACAATGCGAAACTTCTCTGCGTGAGGTCAGATTGGGGCCCTTGTCTGTAATAGAATCACAAGCAGCAACACTTGGCCTCCAGGTAGGGCTCGGTCAGCATGAGATAGCATCACTGTCTTCTCTGGCTGCCTGATAGACAAGTTTCCATTGCTAATTTAGTAATACATCAACTGCTTCGGTTAGTCCGGTATACGGCCAACGTCAGACTACAACAATGTAAAATACGGTTTAATACAGTACAGCCGTCTGAAACAGCACACTGAGGAATTGAATTGTGTTGCTTTTCCAATTTTTGACACTTACTTCGATATCAAAATATTTCAGTGGATATTATTCAAAATCTAGTACCTCCGATCAGAACTGTTTCACAAGCACAACACTTTCTTTGTCTCTTTAGTTCCTTTTTTTTTATTGCTACCAGTAGTGCTTTAAACTGTAGGATAAATCTGACATACGCATCCCACTTCATGGTTTGAACTGTCTATTTAAGGCAGTATGAAACGACACAACACACCCCTCTTGCGTCACGAGGTAACGACGTTAAGACCCTTTTCGTCTGTGGATCTGTACTCCCACACGCAACTAGGCATACGTGCCCGAACTAGAAATTGAGGATACGAACCTAGTCACCAAGCGCAGAGGAACAAGGCACAGCGAAATACCAGTTCAAGTACTCACTCTCCTTACATGTAATCGAAAGTGCAAGGTTCAAAGCTCTGACGGGGAACAGAGTATCCTTTCTTCCATCTATGCTCTTCCTCCGAACGTGAGGTATTCTGCGTCTATACAGAATACCAAGCGAAACTGAACTTATGTTTATTCCAGCTTTTAGAGCGTCAGACAGGAAACGGATAACAAGAGATTATGAACCGGTTAGGTGTGACATGATGGTTGTTTAGTCATCGGGCATCCCTGTCTTTACGAACCAGGAATCCGTCATGTTGAACATCACTGCAGTGTTACTAGCGCAAAAGGACAGCTGAAAATTCTAGGGGGCGTCTCACATATGGGAAAATGTCTACACATCGAGCCCTCTGACGACTAACGCCACCTTTCAAACCCTGAGAGTAACTATGTACTCTGTGAGTGAATAACATACACATACACATCAATCAATCATAAACCGTCTCCTATAAAATATACGAGAACTGTCCCGTATACACGAAAGTCTCCAAAGCGTTGAATTCGTTTGAGGGTTTTCTACCAAAATGTTGAAAGCATTTCTCATGTTTACTATAGGCCTGTGTCGCTTGTTCGAACCATCCCATTTACTTAAATTGCCCTATGAATTCCGGTGACAACAGATCACTAAATTACTCATTACGTCGTTTTCTGCCTCCTTCTGTTACCTTCACTTATCGTGCGCACAAAAATATTCTCGGGATCACTCTATTAAACACACTCAATCTCTTTCATTTAGAGCAGGCAACAAGTTTCACACCACTACAAAACAGAAGGTAATATTACAGTTCTGTACGTTTTAATCTATGGCTCTGACAGGGCAAAAGATGACTGCAGATAAACAGTAGCATTTATAAAAATCCAACTAAACACACTTACTAGCTTTTATATACACATCTTATTATTTACATTAATCTATCTCCAAAATGTTTCGGCTTCTACTAAGCCAACATCAGGGATATATAAGAGCATATATATACATATGTAAGTACATATTCCCTTATATATATTCCTAATAATGGTTTAGTAGAAGCCGAAACGTGCTAGAGATAAATTAATGTAAATAATAAGGTAATTATATAAAAAATCAATCGTTGTACTTAGTTCGATTCTAACAAGTAAGAACGTCATACACGGACGATGCCAAACATTAAAAGAGGAATAATGTCCATACCACCTCATAACTGATAACCACACTAACAGCAGCAAGTAAGAACATGTTGTCACTCCTGGGGGGGGGGGGGGGGGTCGGAGCAGTCACCACGTCTCTCCATAGTCGTGACACTGGGGTAATTACTGGATAGAATACGTCACACGCAGCCGTTTCTTTCTAGTGCTACAGGCCGATTCGAACGAAGTATGTACACTTAACTCTGTACACAGTTTGCATAGCTAGTTACCCATTTAGTTGCCTATTTCGATATGACTGACGTTAGATAGCAATCAGTTACATATTTTGCTTATCTGGTTAATCAGTTTCGTGACTTGCCAGTTACCCCAGCACTTAGTTACGTGTACAGATATATACTCAGTCTGTGTGTCATATGGGATGGCAACGTAACTACCCTGCCAGTTCGTTCGTGACAGTACACTCGTATATACAATTAACGCAACCCCAGAAAAGCCCCATGCGGTTCAAGTAACCAATCGATGTCTTAAACTTTTAAGAGCATCGCATGGGAAAAAACATGAAAACTGTATGAGGAAAGTAAAGACAAGCTGAGTCACGCGACCATTTCTTGCATTTCAGGAACGAGCCTGACATGACCCACAGAACCTTCTGCACACGACGTCCAGCTACACGTGTTATCTGCGACATACTATAGCCGTGTCTAAATATACACCCGCTTAGGGTTTATTCCTTCTGGTATGTTTATTGCTCTATTTAAAGGTAAAGGTAAAGCAATCTCTGTACAAGCCTGGACAGGCCCTTCGGGTTGCAGGAGGGTGAGGTTCCCAGATTGCTGTGAGTTGCTTTATTTAACAACACAATTTCAAACCATCAGGTTATACGGGACGATGATTGTGACTCGTGGCCTACTATCTCAAGCAGCCATGGGCTATTTTAAAGTGACACCTCAGAATCTGCTTCGAACAAATGACGGGTACAAAATGTAAAGGTACAGATATCCCCATTCGCGCCATGAATGCATACAGCAGTAGAGGTATAGATCCACTTATTCTTAACCTCGGTACTAGATGGGGGTTGAGTGGTTTAACTCCGCGCCCAGACCGCTTTACCCCTGGACAGCCCCCCCCCCCCGCCACCCATTGAATAGGGGGCTGGGTGGGCCCCACAGCTCGTCTGGACTTTTTGGAGAACAGAAAAACCTCTTGTCCCTAAAAAAGCAGAAAGAAATCACTTGCGAAATACATGCAAGGTGTATTCCACTCTTGGACACTATAACTCCCGCTGAATTAAGGAAGAAATATCGTTCATGAGAGGCCTGAAAATATTTCTTTCTCACCACTTGTCGCTACCGGTGCGATGTTTTCTGTGTTCACATCTAGAACACAGTCCAGCGACCCTCGTGTGGTGAGTTCGTCGCCTCTCAACAGCCCTCGGACAAACTACCTTCAATCAAGTTCAGTGAAGCACACGTGAAGCGTTCAAAACACATTTTAATGTGCTGTCTACGTCGCGCAGATGGTCTTGACAACTAGGGCGCAGAAGAAAAATAACAAGCTTGGATTCGGAATTAATAGTTGCTTGTGTCTTGGCTTATAAAATATTTACGGCAGACATCTCACTGCACGGGACAAAGAAAAGTGAACGAGTCATCTGTCCGTCCGCCCGTCAGTCTGTAAGTCGTGCTTTCGGTTTTATTTCCAGCATCGTGAACTCACGTAAAGCTAATGCATCAGAGTTGTAGCCAACTGTACAACGGAGTATCGACTCGATCAATTAACGTTTCTGTTTGTTACAGCGGACGACAAGACAGGATTCCTGTTTCTGCACGCACTTCACGTGACTGCTAACCAGGATGACCGGTTACAGACTGAACAACTGGGTTCGATCCCTGGAAGAGACACAGACCTCTTCGTCCGAGGGTAAAGTGTCTGGAGCGTGAAGTCTATACCATTTCCTGCATCCAAAGCCGATGTCTAAAAAACGTATACAACTTTACCTCTACCTGCACGCGCCTTCAGGACGTAACGTTAACGCAAAGTGCGGAGGTCACGCCCACCAGCATGTGTCTGTGTTGCAAAGTGGTTAAAGCACGTCAACAGATTTCGTATTATTAGCCCGTATAAGTACGGTGTACGCGACACTTCACATGAAGATTATGTCGAAGTTAGATTTATCCACACAACTGGTAATTATACAACAAAATGCACAGAAACCTAAAGAGATACATATTGGCCTACCCAAGTAAGATCATGCAACTCTTAATAATAATAATAATAATAATAATAATAATAATAATAATAATAATAATAAATACTAAANAATAATAATAATAATAATAATAATAATAATAATAATAATAATAATAAATACTAAAGGCAAGACGGGAAATAACATACGTCTCCAATTCCTATCTCAAGTACCCACAAACGTTGCGTCAAAAGATTTATATCCGCAATAGACAAATACCACACTAATGACGATCGCAAAATCACAAGGAACTAGGAAAATATATGTACTTCTTATGGTAAGAAAGAATACAGTACTTTAATGGGTTGTATTTAATTATCTTTCCTTAATTGCCTGATGATGGCTTTTCACTGAAGCCGAACTACATAGCAAGCAACAAAACTGATATAAATTTAGCTGTGGTTGGCGGTTTGTACCTCCCCTTGTAGTGAACACGTCAAGCAAGACAGATATTAACCGGCCGACATTCGAAACTGGTACCTCCAGATACAAGTCCACATTGAGACCACGGGTAAAAGTACCACAGACCGACCTCCTCCAACTCCTCCCGGATCCCTTACGCTTTCCTCTTGAGCAATTTCCCCTAAAAGCGTCAACCTTCAATTCACATGAATGGTGACAGTTACAACGTCCCCTGCAAACGCTTTGGGCTGGCTGACAAACGAAAATGGGAGTGGAGGCGAACGCACAGGCACACAGAAAGAGGAAAGCCTCGAGGGCCGTCACCCGCACCATCCACGGAACTTCTTTCCACGGCCTTCGTAAAATGCGTGGTGACTACGCTAAAGCAACCCGCATACTTCGTCTTCGTCTCACACAACGGGTTCGTTCTGTTAACGGTACAACTCGCATCCCTGAGGTACCCAATTCAAATTCCAGCGGCCGCAACCGCTCCCTTGCAGACGCTTCGTTAGTTACAATTAGCCGACCACGCATTCCCTTTTTGACAGACGTTACCGTCCGCATCAGAGCACCAGAAGGCTCCGCCATCTGCTTTAGCACCCAATACGCCGCTATGAATCAACAACAGCCTCTCAGACATGTGTAGGAGCACCTTGAATCATGACTCAACATACAAATGGAAGCATACAGATGGTGCGGATAATTAACAATCTGCCTCTATCCTGTATTCGTCCGCGTTCCATCCGTATAAAATTAATTCTCTGTCGTTCGAAGGTCAGCGTATAATGATTAGCACTGATGAATGACATTCTGCAGCACTCAATCGAGCGATGACTTGATTTTATTTATATCCTGTCAAAAATAATGTCGAGCTACAGAGTAGTGAGGGTTGCATAACCGACAGTCACTTCCAAAGCAAAGTGGCTGTGGGTATGCGGCCTCAGCACCTTAGCATCGTGACTACGTCCTCTGCACCCGCCAGTGTTATATAACCAATGGGGTAACTGCAACAAGATTCTATTCCGTAATAAAACACTATTAAAAAGAAACAAAAACAGCACACACATATTTCCGATGGGAGATGAAAATGGCAGAAAGCTAACCAACTTTCCAACACGACAACCAAACTGAAAATATGTTGTTCCCATGCGCTGGATCTTTCTTGCAATCCATAATGTGAGACCGCTGGTTAATATACGACGGTAACCGCCAAAGGAAGATGCCAAGGGACGCTCATTCGATGAAGCGGCCTTAAAAGCTTGGTGTCTCAAATGGGAAGTTACGGGAACTGCCACGACTCTAGTTTCAAGTCCCGGATCACAACCTGTGTGAACATTTTATCGCCAGACATAATGTCAAAGAGCATTCTGAATACAATATTATTATATTACATTACCTTATATATTATATTATATCATATACTGAAAAAACTAACACAGGACAGTTAGAAATGTTACTATGGACACTCCAATTATAGTTTAGGACTTCTGGTTTCATATGCAGTTCGTCAAACCATCAACAAAAATTCCTCGTTTAAAGACAAATTGTAGAACACCTCAGACAATTAAAATGAAGCAAGGCCTGAACCCACTGAGCAAGAAAACACATCACTGCAGTGCGCAACTGGCCTAACACCACACACATGCATCTTCATGTTCTTTCCACAGGTGCCTCTACCAGAGGATTTAAGCGCCAGACTTCACCTGCTACATATTCAACATCTCGGTGCCCCGTCACCTTTTTCTAGGGATAAGAGTTGTGGAAAGACGGGAATTATTAACGTAATGCGTGGATCAATACGGCCGGCCACGTGCCGTAACCAAGAGAGTTTCCTCAGACCGCAGACACCATCTTTACGCACTCACCCAGAATATGAAGTGAAAGCACGCCACATTCGATATTCCAATCACAACGTATTTCGACGTTGTTCAGTTATCACACGTCTAAAATAGAGGCTGGAGCTTCATCAGGTTGCTCAAAAACGAATGAGTCCCGAATAAAACCACAGACCTACATGATTTCACAACAATAGCTACGACATTTATCTGGATCATTTTTCGGTGTGGTGCATATTTAACGACATCTACTAACGAACGCCGTGCTCGAACAATCGACACCCCTACTCTATGCTGGAGATGTCCTGGGTGCGATTTTTGCCAGGATACCAATTACCGTGGCATTTTTTCTTGGGTTTCCTTCAGTCGCAGCCAGCAAATGTTGGAAAAATACCTTACAACGCGCAAATGGTCCTCTCATTAGAAGTCACATAGATATACACATGAAGAAAAATTTGTATTTCAGTTCCACAGAAAGGTACGCCAATTTTTATAGACGCCCTCCTACCTAAAATACTGATACGCATATAAAAAAAACTACCGGTGGCGGCTGCACAAACGCAGCGTCGAAGTGTCGTTGAAGTTGCGTCCTGCTGGTGGTACAGCGGCCTTGCAATGCACCGATAAGAACGAACTGGCGGGTGCTAAATCCGGGTCCAGTACCTTCATTAGACCACACGGCTTTAGCAGGCTTTTCAAAACTGAAGCAGTTGCTGCGGTTTCAGCGTCAAAAGCGGAGAGCATGGTCGATAAATGTGGCGACAGCGACGAACACACGAACGAATTCGGAACTTTGTTATGCAGAATTCCTGGCATAGTACAGTACATCGGAAGTACCCTTTCCAGTATCGGTTGAGTACAGAAACAACATAATTTTATAAACTTCGTGACGTAGCATAACCAGTTTGTAAAGCAATCCTAAGGAGGCCTTCACATACACCCTTTTTAAAGACTTACCCTTAAACACAGCATTTTTCCCCTTTTTTTCTTCTCCCTTCCTGTCACCAGGAAGCAAGACCGACAACTGACCTGTATCGGCCTACGGATTGTAGCCTCTCTGTATCTTTTTATACGCCATCCCGGCCTTCTTCTGCCGATCCGTCAGTAGTCAAGAAGAGTGGGTGTGCTGTGTTCAGACTTTCTAATAAACTCTAACCCTTTTAAATTCAATTACAAAAGCTTCTGACGATGGTACGCTTACAGAGACGCGCTTTCTGGACTTTGTCCACAATCTGGCACTCTGAAAAAGAAACACAACTTGCAAGAACAGGCACAGTTTCCGAAACTTTTTTTCAGTACACCAGACAATGGGCAGAGTCCAGAACTAAAATTATCCTAATTTTTTTCAGTACACCAGACAATGGGAAAGTCCAGACCTAAAATTATCCTAATTTTTTTCAGTACACCAGACAATGGGAAAGTCCAGAACTAAAATTATCCTAATTTTTTTCAGTACGCCAGACAATGGGCAAAGTCCAGAACTAAAATTATCCTTATTTTTTTCGGTACACCAGACAATGGGCAAAGTCCAGAACTAAAATTATCCTTATTTTTTTCAGTACACCAGACAATGGGCAAAGTCCAGAACTAAAATTATCCTTATTTTTTTCAGTACACCAGACAATGGGCAAAGTCCAGAACTAAAATTATCCTAATTTTTTTGTGTGTGCTCAGGACCCACAAGGCTAATTTTGGAGTTCTTCTCAAACACCTTCGTTTTTCTCTGGTCTAATACACTGCGTCCGGTTGCGCGTCTCATAATTTCATGTCCCAATTTCCTAACGACAAGAACGTGATTACATGCCTGGTATATTATATAATTTAGTAGAAGTACCTGCACATAAAGTTATATGTCATACACAATATCAACTTCTCGTAAGATGGGTCATTATGAAAAATTTGAGCCCACTTTAACTTCGCGCAGTGTGAGGATTATACAGGATGGACTCCACGACAAATTTGTCCGAGAACTTTCAGCCCTTTTCAGAAAGCTTCTTTTCAACGTAACTTGTACGCCGAACTTACACCGATAAAGGGGCACGAAAAGATAAAACTGCTAATATGGCGGAACATGTTCCTTTCGCTGATCTCTGAAACATCAGATAACTCCACACACACACACACACACACACACACACACACACACACACACACACACTGCGTTTTAAAGCGAGATATGCCGTGCGTGGCAAGGAAACACTTAATGTAAACTGTCACAGAAATTGCAGACTAAGAAACAGAGAAGCCTTCACCATTTTGCTTTAATTCAGTAATATGCACACGAAGCGCATAACAAAATGTAAAAAGGAATAACGAAAAATACGAAAACGAGTCATTAAATTGACTTTCCCCCTCTGGTTTGGCTTGTTACTGCCCGTTTTATTGGTTTTCTTAGTGCTGGCGTTGTGATCAATCATGTAACAGAATTCTGCCAAGGAAAGATTGAACACACAACCTACAGATTACACGTGTCATAACCCGGAGCGCCAGCATCTACAGACAACTTACTGTCTGCATGACACAACAAGCGAGCACAAAAACGAGAATATGAACATGTCACAGCGTCTGTCCGTAATCATTTCCCACGAGGAAACAAACAGGTTTCAAGTGAACGTGCAGCAAAGCAATCGCATATCAACGAGTACAATGCGAGCGTTCCAAGTATGGGACAAGTATTATTCCTTGAATAACCTCATGGGAATTTGAACTCGTTTCTTGCGCACTTGCGTCAGAACAGGTTACCTCGACTCGCGTAAGTCTCGACCGCACCGGCTATCCTAATTACAGAACGCAGGACCTTCCTTGAAAAGCTTACAGTTACCCAGCCAATCACAAAATTCCCACACAGACCAACCCAACTGTTCAAATAGCCCGCCACGGTCCCATCTCCCTCACTGAAACCAATCCCCAGCTTCACAACGTATGTCGAAAGACCAATTTTCATGATTTTTAACGGTCTGTCACAGTGGTTGGTTATAATGATGATGATGATGATAAAGTCGGGGCAAATACCCGCTCGATCTAATGGATCCAACAGAATAGGTGTCATTAATATTACTTTCGCCTTACGACGGAGGCGTCGTGTACATCAAGCACGCCTCAGACAATGCGGCGATGTCCAACGCTACATTCTCGTAACACATGGCGGCATTAGCTCTCCATCTACACAGAGATGCCACACGTTACTGCCTTCTTCGCGGTTTTTCGATCAGGATGTTGTACGTCTATAAGAATTCCTCACTCTTCTATGCGTGCTACATGCAGATCTATCTACTGCCAATTTAAACAACCTTGCCATAATAATGACCTAACGATAACAGGCAGCGGGTAGCAATTACACAGCCCCACAGTTTTAATTCCCCCCCCCATCCTCCTGTCGTTTCCCCTCTCTTCTATCCACATATTATCCTCAGGATCCTGTAATCAAATGCTGGCCTGTTAGGAATTATTAGGAGTGTAGATTTATTGGGGTGCAGAATGTGCTTCACGTGATTCAGCTCCTTCTTATGATAAACAGTGATTCAGTTCTGAGCCGATCCAGACACGCTGGTGCCAGAAAGCAATATCCTAACACCATGATCGTTTTTCACGACTCCAATATGACTATAAATGAAGTAGAAAGAATTTGGGATTTTCACGATGGTGAATGTTCATGTCACAGTCTTCTGGGTTATGACACGGTGTAGCCTGGCACATGGTTCCCAACGGTCCGGAGGAACATGACGCCTCCAGCGGTTAAATGATACCTGCTTAAGAAGTGCCAACACTATGATAGTACGGTAAAGCAATGCCATTACTGGCTCTGAGGGTTCCAGGAGGTTAAGGCTCCCAGATATCTAGACAATCGGCATATGAAGGTGGTAAAGTTGTCAGCCCTACGCACCGCCCGCCTTTACACCCCAGAAAACATTCCTGGTACTCATTTCTATTACAGGCTGTGTCGATCCCAGGGCCACAGTGTGGCCGGAAGGATTATGTCAATGCAAAATTCCAAAGACACTATCGGGAATCGAACCGGCGACCTGCCGCCTTGTAGCGCAGTGCCTCAAACAAAATGCACTACCGCGTGCCCCGACCCTATGAAAGTGACTCTATTAATTCAGCTCGAAATATGTTTCAGGATGATGTTTATCCCACCACAGAACAGAAGAAAGGCTATTCATTAACAACACAAACACCGAAAATTAGGCATACTAAATGCTGTTGGTTTTGTCTAGTCTACCAAGCTCCTTGTGCACCATGCAATTAATTTCAGACATCGGTCAGAACTGGAAAGTACGGCATAACGGCAACAGTTCTGTTTTATACACACCTGCTAGCCTTTATTTCACGCATTGTGTGTTAGTCAGTCTTACGGTTCGCCAGGCAAATCAACAGCACAGGCATTTCTCTGCAGGGTTGTAAGATCAAGCACTTCTCACCCCATTTCATAGACGCTCGTTGAGCAGTTCTGTAGATGAAACACACGAGACAGACAGACAGACAGACCGACAGACGGACGGATGGACAGACGGACGGACGGACTGACAGACGGACGGACACAGACGGACAGACAGGAGCCCCACCACGTAATAACTTTATGCACCTCCACCAAGCAGCAGCCAGAAAACATCTTAGCAGCTTGATCATTGTCTGCTGTCGTCTGGGATGTGACGCTGTATAGTCAGGTATAAAATTTCCAGAATTTCAGAACACAATACCAAAATTTTCAAGATGTTCTGAACATGCGAGCGACAGTTTCATCCGAAACGTAGTTTCTACCAGACTACACGGTGTCACATTCAAGACGACAGTAGACAATCTTTATGGTCACCGCCACGAGAACCTCAAAGCTCATAACATTATATATGTACATACATACACAATTACATGAGTATACACATACATACTATGTACAGGGCTTACAATAACGCTTGTTACATTACTGACTTCCTCCAACAGAAACGTTAACACCTAGCAAAGTCCTTCCGCTCGTCCTCAGAATCTTCTACGACTCGCCAGAATACAAGTTCATTCCAAAACACAGTTTATAGTAGTCTCGCAGTCAGTTACTACAACGACCATACAAATCCACTGTTATGTGAATGCAAACGGGAACATCTGAATGCTGTATTTGTTTGCTGAACCACTCGGAATATGCCCAGTTGCATTCTGTAAGAAACCAAACTTTTGTACAAAATTTACACTCCGCAAGAACAGTTTTATATGTTTCCATGAACTTCGCTAGCGTTCTGTAACAAACGGCTGAACAGCCAGAAGTAAGAGCCAGATTGTGTACGGACTATTAATTGCATGTGGCATGCTTGTTAGGCAGCTATATACACAGCAGAACTGATATGATCTCTTAAAATGGCGGTCATGTTGGCACTAAACTGACAGGACTTGGCCATCCCATCAGCAAGGACGCTGTAATGGAGTGGTCCATGGGGTTACAAGTGAACTGTCGCAACATCATTCGCGGAATTCCAACATGACACTGATTACAGACGTGACCAAAATCTGCACATTTTACTGAGGCTGTATTGGCAGCACAAACTCACTTTACCCATTACAGCCTGAAGTTCATCTAAACAATAAGAAATCTTAGTTCCTACCTCACAGAAAACACGCAGTCTCCAATATGGACCAACGATATTTTTTTTCGGTGCGGAATCGCTAAGAGTTAATGCTGGGTGGTACATTAATAACCACTGTGCCGTAACAGGTTATGATTACGCACTGCAAGGAAAACTTCGCTTACAAGGATATTTAGCAATGTAACAAAATCATTACTTTTCTGCTTCAGTCTTGTACTATGACACCGGGCAGTCTGGTAGGAACACCCACGGTAACGCCGTGTTCATCAAAGCCTACCACTACGCCTTAAACTCAACCAGTTCAATACAGTTCACACCTTGTAAGATGAACTTTAGCAATGTTCCCTCACTGTTTTTGGGTTTCCCATGTGCTCTGTTCTGCTGAAGTCCTACAATCAGAATTTCAATAGCCCTGAAACAGTATGAAGTAATGAATCATTCAAGTTCAGAGGGAAGCGGACACAAAACACACAGATACGAATAACAGCGACATGAAACGGAGAGGTAACGAAGTTAGTGAACAGCAATTACTGAGCGGGCCATTGATACAAAGTGCAATTACAAGCCCAATTAAGCGTGTACCTGCAACGTGGCCAATACGACCTACAAATTCAAATCACCTCCTGGAAACAAGCACTCGCCGACTGAGGTGCAAGTTTCCTGATTCAGAGAATTCCGTAGGGTGCATGTCGGGAAAATAACAGATATTTTGTAGACAGCAATATACACATTTCATGTCAAGATAGAAAGAATTATCTGTCAATTACTGGCATACCATCGCATTATAATAGGCGCCATGCTCTTTTTCAGCTTCCTCGAATACTTAACTCACTAGGTCTTTCAAGTGGTCTCTTTCACTCCTGTTTTCCCACAAAAACGTTGTATACATTTCTCTTCTCCATCACGCGTGTCGCATACCCTGCCCATCCCGTTTTCCTTGACTTCACTGTCCTAACAATATTTGACAAACAGGGAAAATCACGAAGATCTTCACAGCGCATTTTCCTCCAGTCGCCATTTACTCCCTACCTCTTACATCCAACTATATTCCTCAGCACCGTTCTCGAATACCCTCTACCCCATTCTCCAGTGCCGATTTAAATAAAAAATCTCTCCTCTTTAACTCTGCATTTAAATATTCTAGCAGAACTTGCACATTCTGTGACTAACTGCATGACTGCCCTTGTTCCTCAAGGAAGTTGTCTTCGATTTGATCGCCCTTACCCTCAGTTGGAGAATGCACTCAGAACAATGCCACAGCAGCAGGCGCTTAGTACACTGCGTTTCTCTTATCGCTGTCCTGAGCACGGCAGCTATCACGGGGTACCTCGGCGGATGCAGGCTTTCTATGCGATAAAGCTGCCGCCCTCGTTGCAGCGATAAAAGAAAGCATCCGCATTATAGGTCTGCAGTGTAGGACATCCTATCACTAACAAAATACTCTCTTAACTGCTAAATTATAAAAGTCTATCACCGTATAAAAGCCACTGTTCTAGAACGAATACGTTAGTGTCGCGCCTATACGAAAGTTATAAGACCGCCATGTTGGTGCCGTTGATGGCATCAGAAACGGAGGGCTTGAGGACTAAGTTACATCAGAACATTTCACTTGAACATTCCGTCATGAAATACATGGGTCATGGCGTTACAGCTATAACATCGTATGTGCAGACAGCACCACCACCAGCGACGTTTGGTTAGTATTCAAGATGATCTAAAACTGGTTTATGTAGCTGCCATTCAGGCACGAGGACAATTCAAATACAAACATTTAACACGGACATGAGTGGAGATCTAAACGGACCACGGAGATGCACACTGCCTGCGTACACTCATTCGTTTCTGTTACAAGGCTGAGTGGGCGTTATGCATGCGACAGCCGACTTAATGAGATTACCACGAGAAGCCCCAGACGTAAGGGACAATGGTCTCACCCTCTCATAAAATGGCACTCCATCGTGGCAGCGTACAGAAGTTCCTCGTAGATGCTGCAACAGAACGCACTAAACAAAAGAGTGAGTTTATCACGGCGGTGGGTATCATGACGCCGGTACTGTGACGCCATGTTGCTTCGTGGTTATCAACGTTTCGGAAGAACTGCTGTTTCCATATAAGGACACACATTCTGAAGATGGAAGCAGCAAGTTCCTACGAAACTACGGCACCTATATAAGCAACTATGCGGTGTCCCACTTCAGAAATTCGTAATCTTGAAGTAAAGAAAACAGGCCAATAAAGAGGTTAGCGAACAATAAGTAGTTACCAAATGGTACACGAACTACAGTCAACACCGTTAGCACAACTAAGCGATTCCAATACAGACTACATTTCATTTACGAAATACTTCTCATCAGACAAAAACACGCGTGATCAAGCTAGACCCGGTATATAATTTACACAGTTTTGAATATACTGATTAACCCTTTAAAGACGAAGCCTATCTGTTTTATACAAGGACTCAGTGCGTACCGCGCTGTAAACACTCTCCACTCCGGTTATAAAAACCAGTCTCTTAATGTTTTATAAGGCAAAAGTTGCTGTTTGTTCTGAGATCCGTACAAAACACATAAACGCAATGTGGGCACCACGTAGAATTTTTTAATGTTAAACCGGGTAGTACATAAAGTTACCGCTAGGCTTTAAAAGGTTAATAAACTGCCCTTCACATGAGTGCTGATTATTTAGCGGTAACTGATCAGTGTACGAAACGGTGAGCCGACAGACGGCACTCGCAATGCGGTGCTGATACATATAAAACTACTTCGCTGAAGGCGCTAAAACGACGCTATTATGAGCCACTTCCCACTTTATTTAGCATTCTGGTCAAATGCAGATGATTCAAACTTAAGATGCATGAAGAATTACTGGTGGCCACATTAACATTTACTGGAAAAGAAAGCGAAAATCGTGACCCCCCAAACAAATTTCATGGCTTCAATCGAACCGATAACCACCACAGTGCTAACCTCTGCACCGCGATGTACAGTTTAGGTTTGTTCAGTAGGTGTTTTAACCAGCAGGGTTAGTATCATCATGCTACGTCGAAATACGCAAATGCGGAGTACAGTGCTCAAATCATTTTGTTCAAATAAAGGCTGGCCAGTCCGACACTTTTTCCGAGCAAACTTGCGTTAACACACAGACCGTACGGGGGTGGGGAATCAGAAAAGCAATTAGAAAATTGTATTAGATCTTACGCAAGTTTCACAATATTATATCACACAAAAACGCATGGGACGTGTATATCTTTGTGGTTTATTGAAAGGAACTGTCAGTAGCGCTACTACATAGCAAAGAAAGGTGGCTTCATTAGTGACAAGGAACTGATCGTGGCCTAATGAGATACTATCCCGACATGTGCCTGGAGAAACTGGGGAACAACACACAACTCCCATCAGGACAGGCGGCCTCCGGGTTTGCCCAGGGATCTTCCGAATACAAAGGTATGCTAAACATTCGACAGTGACTCGGTACTCAAAGCTGCAGTACATGAATTTTTCCAAATTTGTTACTTGCAACTTTCCATGCCTTCATGTTCACTTATTTCAGACACAAATCCACTTTGTTTTACTCGGCAGAATTTCCAGGTGACGAAAAGTTTCCCTGCTTTATATGCAACCACACTGTTCATTATCGTGGTCGCATAAATACGGAACTGGACCCTATCCTAAGCTAGCTGAATCCAGTTCACACTTTCACGACCTCGTCTCTTACCACATTCTAACATCATCTGCGATGTCTGTGCATCACAAGCAGCCTGTTTTCTTTGGGTTTTCCCACAGAACTTTTGTGTTTGCCTTCCCCCTCCTCCCCACCATGTTCACCTCATCCCTTCCACATAATAGCACTAATATCGTCAAGTGAGAAGTACAAATTATGAAACTCTTCAACATAAATTTCTCTCCAGCCTCCTAACTTCATATGCTATATGTTCGAATTCATTTCACATATTTTATGAAACTGGTGAATTGGTTTCATTATTTTACGACGGGTATCGATTGAAAACGTAATTTAGCGACAGATGAGAATTGTCAAGATGGTGACAGAGTCGCCTGGAAAGGATGCAGGAGGAAAATTTCAATAAGTTCTAAAAGAAGGCAAATTACCTCAACATTTATGTACGATCCTGCAAAACAGGAAGGAGAGCCTAGTTTCCGGGTAAGACTTACACCGAACACCCTGTTAATAACAATTATTACGCAGAGATGCCAATTATACCGCATCACCTCTGGCTGTCATTTCCTTCAGTCACATGACAACAAGCGTACACCCTCGTCGCTGTGCTTAAGCATGACGCCGTGAAGGCGTATAGAGACAGCTGAAGTAACGTTCTAAGTATTCCTAATCCCGGCACTCGACTCGGAATTATTAACAACGGCGAGGAGAGACTTTATGCGCGTAAGAAATGCTGTTACGTGACTTCCCTCGCCAACCAACTACAGCTTCTGTTAGTACACGAACTACGTGTTTCATCTTCTTATGATATTATGCGTGTTTTTGTGACAAGATTTATAATATTTACATCAATGAGCTTGTTTACTGGGTTTTGAGAAATGGAAGCAAGAGCAAGTACGCGCACGATTCTCCACAAACAAGTGATGGAGTTGGCATTAACGTGCACCAGCAGTTCAAGCGCAAGACATGGAGAGCGGACGACGCTCGACGCTACTCGTCAGGCGGTTGACAGTGATGCCAAGTGTCAGGAACGCACAGGATATTCATGCTGTGTCGGACATCGAACCATGCAAACAATCGTGAGGCAATACCGCAACTTACAGTGCTGCCTCTCTCGGTGCCAACTGCAGCGCCCACTCGCCTTCATTAAAGATTCCTACTCTAGTACACGTGAACGTGTCTAGAATAATAAAGGAACACGGCGCAAATGACAAACAGGTCCTGCTGACACCAGCCGGATACTATGGCGAAATTAATGAAAAACACTGTCTGGCATTGAATCCTCTGTAGATTTCAATGTTCTGCCTTGTACTCGCCAGGAAACGCCCCCAGAGGAAGAAGGGGGGAACTGAATATTCAAATCAACAGGTACAATGGTTTACTGACGACCATCTTAGCGAGATTTGAGCCTGCACTGAGCAATCTTCAAAACAAGCTGGCACACCCAGACTTCAAGAATATGGAAAGATGTGGAAAACACGTATCTATTTTAAAATGCCGTTTTCCATTGGCCGTTGCTCTTAATGTGTTTTCGTGCTGACAGGGTCAATAAACAGTACAGAATCATATTTAATACAGGCATAAATGACTTTTCTTTCCATTCCTTCAAACAGGCGTATAAGTCGAAAAATCTGTTACATTTCCGTCGAATATAATACACAGTTGTTCAAATTACAGTATCCACACAGCTTAATGTCAGCTTAAATAAAGCAAGGTCACGTCACGAATACGAGTCAAAACTAAATCGATTAACAGTTGGAAATATATAAACTGGATTCAAATACCTAAAGTATGTGGAGTTGGGATAGCGTAGTTGGTATAGCGACACACTACAGGACGGATGGTTCAGGGTTCGAACTCTAATGGAAGCAAGAAATTTTCTCTTTTTTCCACAACCGTCCAGACCAGCCTTGGGGCCCATCAAACTTCCTGCACAATGCGGACCGGGGCTCTTTACCCAGGGTAAAGCGGCCTGCCCTCTTTGCCGGAGGTAAAGCGGTCAGGGCGTGGCGCTGACCCCTCACCTTAGCGCTTAGGTAAGCATGAGTAGAACTACCCTTCTACTCCCCCTCTGTGCTCGCATGACGTTATGGGGAGACCCCGACCTTACGTATCGTTACATAACGAAGATATGGGAAGACAAGGAGGAAATGGAAAGATAAAGAGATGGTCGCCTTCACAACCTGACCTTGTTTCCGGATTTTCGAGATGGCGTGCATCTGTCGGACAAATGGTGCCAAGACAGGGAAACTGTGTCACTTGACAATCTGCTTTATTGTAATCTCTTGCGAAGATTCTCCCACAGCTGTTTTATACAGATGCTGAAATCAGGAGACGTGATTTAACGGAAGTGTGTCACCAGTCAAGAGAGTGTCA
Organism: Coptotermes formosanus; assembly: GCA_013340265.1. Classification (NCBI taxonomy): domain Eukaryota; kingdom Metazoa; phylum Arthropoda; class Insecta; order Blattodea; family Rhinotermitidae; genus Coptotermes; species Coptotermes formosanus. The sequence goes on from BLKM01004979.1 coordinate 501,183, forward strand.
AGTCAGGGTTCATGAGATTCTGTTTATGTGACACAAAGAAAACCTCGCAGCGTGAAATACATGAGAAACGCGGCTACATATTCTAGCATGAGTGCGGCAACAGACATGTACCTGTAAGAAAACACGGGTCGCCAACCAACCACCTAAACAAGTACCTGCTGTGGAACCTCCATTCAGTTTACTTGGAATCTGAGGTATAATTTATAATAAAAGCATACGAACTCGACGTTTAATTTCGTCATTTCCAGATCTGACTCACTTCTGTATTCAACTGCGATGTCACCCAGAAATGTCAAATGGCGGCTAAACTAGGGAGGCATTACCTACTGAACTAATTAATTCAGTAGGTAATTACTGGTCGCCTGAATTAACACGTAACCATTTAATTCTCTGATAACAGAACTCGCAGATTCAACGCTGCCAGCAACAAACCCCGAACAGCTGGCACGATCCTAAGCCACCCACTTACATTCCTCAAAAATTTTTAGACCCGCTGTAATATCCTTGAACCTCAGAGTGTCTTCCTCCCGACTATTTTACTTGTTTGTTTGTTTGTTTATTTGTGACTTACTTAGCGATGCCTTCAGTATCTCAGATTACGAACAGCCTCGAATGGTAAGAGGATAGTGACTAAGGAATTAGGAAGGACACAGGAAGAACGATCGTGGCATAAATCGAGATATAATGTTGGAATGTGCTTGGGGACCCGAGAGAAATCACGATAATCATCCAATACAGCCGGTCTGTGAGCGGAGATCTGAACACGGGACCTCCCAAACAGGAAGTGCAACTCACTCTACCGCAAAGTGCGGTCTCACTTACATATTACATTGCCTATTCGTGCTACACAGCCTGCCCAGTTAGTGCAATTACCAACAGCTGAATACTCAGCATCCGTAAGCCGTCAAAAAATAAGTCTGCATTTAGAATTAGTGTGTACTGCCCACAGACCAGGAGATGATCCCTGACAGGAATGCGACAGATACGCATGCGCAAGATTTCCTGGTGCAAAACGAGTTACTGCTACCCATCCTGAAAGCATTCACAAGGTGCACTCGCTCACTGCACTCCACTCGAAATGCCTGATGTTTCCAGTCCGTGTGCCGTAGAGGAACACAGCCTGTCGCTCCTACCAACAGCAGCCCCACATTTAGACAGCAGTCCCCCGCCCGGCGACAGCCCCCCCCCCCCCCCCATCTGCGTGGATCATCTCATGGTCTGTGGTCTGTAAGTTGTTTCATTCCACAACTAGTCTACTACAACAACTGCACAAAAACTGGAAGATATATATATATGGATTCAGCTTAATTATGAAGGATTAGAAGCAACTTGTTTTAAAATATGGAAAAAGTAACCATCGCACAGCGCTGGCCCCACCCAGAGAGTTTGGTTTGAACACCAATGAGCGTATCTCAGCATGGTCAACCGAACACTTAAACAGGGCTCCGGGCAACACCATAACGTTGTAGCAGAACCAGAAATTTTAACTTTATAGATTGCAAGCGTCAAAAAAAAAAAACACAACCCAAGTAAGAGACTGTGAAGCCAAGTACCAGATATTACGACGCATCCTGGCTTAGTCAACGACGCTATTTCAACTGAATTTGCTCTGAAAGAAAAACACAGATTACTAGTGTTTAAGAACAAAGACCTCGGGTAGGTAAGGAGACCAAAAAAAACTGAAGTCAATGAACAATATCGAATGTTATGCACCCAATACAGTAACGTCTATAATGAATCATAAACACCAGATGCTATACTCAGCACACATGCCTTGCAGTAAAAATACCGGTCTACAAGTAAACAAAGGGAAAACAAAAATGCAGACACATCCCCAACGTACACCATTTCAAGTTACGCAATTTGAAACTTTCGCAATTTTACAGCAGTAAAAAATCGTGTAATTTTTTGCACCGAAATTTTCCTTGCGGGAATGAAAGCGCAATTAGACGAAGGTTGCGAAAGAATACTTCTGGGCGATAACACAATCGACAGGACGATCATGCTGCGACCGATCAGGTTCCGCTCTGTTGGAGTTCGGATTTCAACTGCACTCCTTTGTACCTACGTAACTGACCACAGCGGTACGCGATTCCGACTTGCGCGGGACCTGTCGGTAAGTGTCTGTATGTGCCCATTTATCGTCGCTACGCTGAAGGATTAAATCATAACATGAAACAATGCTGGAGTTTTCGAATTACGACGCTGAGAATATGCTTGTAAACGAGAGCAGGCCTCGACTTGTCCAGAGCTTACGCCGAGCTTACGCAGCGTCATTTAACGAAAATAATTTACATTAAATCCCTCCACAATGAGGCAAAGTCAAAATTGCATTCAGGAGGAAATGATGGGATTAAAGTCTAGAAATGCTTGCTAGAGTTCAGTGCAGGATCTTCTGTCTGCCATCTGTCTAGAAACGTACGAATTACAGCATCCGGGACGGTAATTTTACAGCATCTCTCGTTTCGTATGAGTGCAAAACCTGCTCTCTCACATGAAGTGTCAGAACACAGTGTTGACAGAAAAAATGACGGACGGACGAAGGAAACTGCACTACTAAGAACTTCGTGATTTGTAAAGCCTACTCTACACAAACATCTGGCTTACTAACGAGGGTGGGGTGGATGGACTATGTAGCACGCATCGACAAAAAAACGCATATATTTTAGCTGGAATACCGAAACAGGTGAAACTATTAAGGCGACTTATGTGTACGCGGTAGCATAATATTAAAATGAATCTTACAAACTAATATTTACGGGTGTGAACTACTTCCGTTTGATCCAATATAAGATCCTGTGGCAGGCTCTTGTGCACACAGTAACGAAACTTCGGTTCCACAAACGGCGCACAATCTGCTGACTGACTATGATATCAATACTGTAATAATTACGCCCATACCAGAACCACGTAGAAGTATAGGTATAAATCTGCGAAGACCGCAGATTCAAGTGTTTCAAGGTAATTAACGGTCCGTAGCAGTAAAAAAAAGTAGGGGGAGGGGGAGAAGGACGTTGTCCCTGTACTCGCCATGAAGACACATAGGGGAAGTGGAGGTAAAGCTCAACTCATTCTTATCCTCGGCGCTTGGCGGCAGCTTTACCCCCAGGAAAGAACGCCCGCACTCATTGGACAGGAGGTCGGGTGCGCCCCCCACAGCCAGTCTGGACGATTTACGAAAGAGAAAAATCTCTTGCCCCTGCAGGGATTCGAACCCCAGACCGTCCAGCCCGCAAGCATAGTTACCATATCGACTAAACTAAGTTAGCTGTAGGCGTAAGCCTACAATAATACTACTGGGTACTATCCTGAGCCAGTTCCACCATCATGACTTATCTTCCCAAGCTACATTTTACACATGTGTCGGAAATTCTGGACACCGTCCACCGTATCAGGCTAAAGAAAACCGCACCGCTTCGAAGGCTGGATCTTCTTCCCTCTTCAGGTGGAACAGTAGGGGAGAAGAACCTGATCTTGTGAGACCGTTAGGAAGAGCAAGTCTAAATCCCTTACATTATCGTGCCACTTCTTTTCTGGGCGTCTAAATGTCTATATTCCACACCAAAATTCTGTAACCATCTCTTCCATCATTCTGTATTGCCTTACGTGTCCAGCCTATTATCAAATACATTTCACTACCAAAAAATACTGTGTGACCAGTATGAACTACAAAGTTCCTCGTTATGTAATATCCCAATTTGTGCGCATGCGCCTATTTCATCTCTCGTAAGAACAAATACCTTACTCAACACTGCCTTCATCTTCAAACATCCTGAACCGGACTTCTTTCCGCAAAGTGAAAAATAACTGACAGTTCCTAGAGAAAGCTACTGAAGAACTCACTACAGGTGGCAACGCGGCAAATGTTCGAACCGGACACCTCGAGAACACAAGTTTACAGAGGCTGTCATACCATAAACACACAGTGCTCATGATGCCATTAGCCGTCAAACGAGTTCGCGTCTCTGGTACCACCACCATCAGCAGCAACAGCAGCAGCGTCTGGTAGATTTATTCCATTAACTTTGGCATCTTTGGCTGAGACACCCCCCCCCCCCCAATTTGCATAGCTCGATTCAGTTTGATGGAGTTTCATCAGAGATGCCATCTTCACACCATCTCTATTTTATTTCCCCTGAACACCAGAGGGCAGAAAGACAATGCGTTACTTCGCACTGTTCACTGCAGGTTGGTGATTCCTGCTCTGCCATTCGGTGAACTGTATAGTGCTGTACACGATACTGAGGAATCCACAAGAAAGAAACATTCTCATTCTAAACCTAAATCGGCCCATCGCAGAGACCTCTACCTGACAACACAAACACTGTACAAGAGACAAACATCCATGCCCCCGGTGGGATTCGAACCCACGATCCCAGCAAGCGCTCGACCGCAGACCACGCGTTAGACCGCGCGGCCACTGGGATCGGCTGCATACGATTATTACAGAGTTAAAATAATTAAAATGTGGTAATTCGATATAACGTTAAAATTCCATTGGGGATTTCTGACTCTCTGCAGTATATTCACTGAGGATTTTTGTTTATATCGACGAACGATAAAATCGATGTACTTGTTTATGTGTATGTGTGATGCTGATTTACTGCACTATCTCAGGTGAGGAATTTTTTTTTCAGTGACGTAAACAGAATAATCGATGTTTTTTCGTATGTTTTATGCTGCAATAAAGTAATGAAAATTAATTTTGATATTCGCTGTCCCAGTTGGCGCGTGTCAACTAAATATGAGTAGTAATAACCGGCAACAGCCAACGTTATGGTTACGTTCTTTGTTAAAAGATAAGAGCGACCAGTTTCGGTCACACTTGACCATCTTCAGGCTCCATTCAAAAACTTATCATACAGAATCTCTACATATGTAACAAGAAGGCCTTCTCTTTAACAAAATCCCTTAATACATATTTGTGGTCCATAAGAATTGGATTAAATATAAAATTGTAATAAACAGAATAGAACAGATAAAAGTTGTTATTGGTTAAAAACGGTTTGATGGAGGGTGTCTTTTGTTGTACATACGTATGCGCGTACATATGACATTATATTGACCTTTTAAAGCCTAGCGGTAACTTCACATACCACCAGGTTTAACATTAAAAGATTCTACGTGGTGCCCACATTGTGTTTATGTGTTTTGTACGGATCTCAAAACAAACAGCAACTTTTGCCTTATAAAACATTAAGAGACTGGTTTTTATAACCGAAGTGGAGAGTGTTTACAGCGCGGTACGCACTCAGTCCTTATATAAAACAGACAGGCTTCGTCTTTAAAGGGTTAAGAAGAAGATTACAAGAGTTTATACAACAATGGACATCCTCCATCAAACAGTTTTTAACCAATTACATATTTATCTATTATATTTATTACAATTTTATATTTAATTCAATTCTTATGGACCACAAATATGTATTAAGGGATTTTGTTAAAGAGAAGGCCTTCTTGTTACATATGTAGAGATTCTGTATGATAAGTTTTTGAATGGAGCCTGAAGATGGTCAAGTGTGACCGAAACTGGTCGCTCTTATCTTTTAACAAAGAACGTAACCATAACGTTGGCTGTTGCCGGTTATTACTACTCATATTTGATGGAAATTAATTTGTGTCTAATGGATTCTGGTTAAAATCGGGCACAATCTGCTAGTAGTACTGAATCTACTTACAGAGTCTGTATGCAACATGCATTATATTTTAAGTAAGGACTGAGATCTCAGTGTACCAATGTGTTAGTCACGCGTACAACTGTAACTTATCTTACGTTAACCTTTAAAGCCTAGCGGTAACTTTACATACGACCAGGTTTAACATTAAAAAATTCTACGTGGTGCCCACATTGCGTTTATGTGTTTTGTACGGATCTCAGAACAAACAGCAACTTTTGCCTTATAAAACATTAAGAGAATGGTTTTTATAACCGAAGTGGAGAGTGTTTACAGCGCGGTACGCACTGAGTCCTTATATAAAACAGATCCGCTTCGCCTTTAAAAGGTTAAAACTGGCTTGAAGATGACCTAAATGTGGGTCGATACATCCCGCCATACGATCTGAAGTTCTAATGGTAATATCAACAAACAGCCGTGTCGACGGCAATCACATGCTGACTTGTAATACTATAAAACACAACGCGATGTCTAGGGTGAAATTCACTCGAAGTATGTTACATAGCTTCGACGATAAACTATGCACACAGATATATACTGCGCATTATGCGGCCACTTTTACGTATTTCATGTAAATAATGCACAAACGACAAACTTCTTTGCTCTGCGTGTAGTGACAGACGAAGCCCCAAATGAAAACCCGAGACTGTGATAAAGTAATGATTAGCCAGGTCAATGACCACGGACCGTGGTCATGCCTATCGCACGCTTTTAGGAACTTTCACCTTTTAAAGCCTAGCGGTAACTTTACGTACCACCAGGTTTAACATTAAAAAATTCTACGTGGTGCCCACATTGCGTTTATGTGTTTTGTACGGATCTCAGAACAAACAGCAACTTTTGCCTTATAAAACATTAAGAGACTGGTTTTTATAACCGAAGTGGAGAGTGTTTACAGCGCGGTACGCACTGAGTCCTTATATAAAACAGATACGCTTCGTCTTTAAAGGGTTAATTCACACCGTACTTCCAAAGACATTTTTCTATTGCATACGTACATTCACATTATATTACAACCGGAGACGATTAATAGACTAAAGGGTGTTCACATTATTATTCACTTAGAACGGACGTAGTTACTCTCACTGTCCGACAGATGGCAGTTAATCGCCAGACGGCCTACACATGAGTACTGCTTTCGCATTTAATAAACTTACTGTTCAATCTGCAATGAACCTCAGCTTATAACAGAGGAAAATACTTGTGAATAACTAGTTTCAAAGTACGTGAGATGCACCATACATTATCAAAGTCATGAAATCAAGGAAGGTAAGATGGAAGAAGCATGCACCATCCATAAAGAAAAGAAAAATGCATCTAGTCGTTTGGAGGGGACGCCTGCAGCAAAGAGACCGCTCTGAAGACCCAGGGCAGAAAGGGAAGACAACGTTAAAGTGGATCTTCAATGGGACGGGAGGGCGTGGACTGGATTAATTTGGCTTGGGACAGGGGCAAGTGGCGAACAGTTGTTAACATGATGATGAAGCCTAATGCTCCACAAAATGCGGGAAATGTTGTGGCTAGCTGACCTCTACAAGAATTCTACTCCATCTAATTAAATAATTAGTTTTGCCTAGTGACCAAGAAAAGCCACGAAAAAAAGCTGCAGTCACGATTGCCCGCCACTGGACGTACTTCCCGCCAAACGTAAGTCTAACGCGTTACAACTATGCCAATCTGCTCAAGCTCCTTATGGGACAGACAAGGCAGGGGGACAATCAATCTGGACGCTTTGGTCAAGAAAATACGATTCCGTTTGTGCTGCGAATCTAACTGCGGCCAACCGCAGTGACTTTTCCTATGAATACGCACTTTCTAAACGTCAGTTGAAGGCGTATAGGGAGGTAGAAATAAGGCTCCCAGCATTTTAGACCTCAATACGAATAGCTGCATTAACCGTCCCTAAATCCCCAGAAAAAGAAACTGCTGTATACTGGATAGGAAACTGGGTGGACGTCAGAGCCCATCTGGACATACCGGTGGGGAAAAAGACAGGAAATGCCGACACACCAGTCAGTTTGAGGGAATATCTGCAATACTGTAACGTTACATAAAGCGTCATGTTGGTTTCTTCACAGGAAAACTTGGTTATGTAAAGCCTCATCAATACACAGGCCAACTGTCACGGAGAGCGCACTGTCCCACGCAAGCATCGTTTTGTAATTGCCATAAATCTGTAACCCACAAAAAAACACACGGTGCTGCCACTACAGGACATACAGTACTTTCCCCTTCGTTATATAGTCCTACCGAGAAAAATTCGTATCTTTTGGCTACATTTTAAACATGCTACATTGCAAGTTTTCCTCAAAACATCTTAACGGGCGGCTCGAATCTGTCCACGTCGTTTCTTATGGAGACCCCATCACGAATATTACCGAACAGAAGCCTCACATCCTTACAGGGGTCTTCTCGAATGCCCTTTTAGCTTTTGGCTGACGCTTTCACACAAGTGCCACAAGTTTATTACCAGAGAACAGTAGCTCAGTTCGTACAGTGATTGGGCTACGAGCGTGTCAACTCAGGAACCATGGTTCCATTCCCGGCAGTGGTAAGATTTCTGTCTACTCCAAAGAAGTAACACTGCGCCGGGAGCCATCCCGTGGGTAAAAGAGTCGGCGCGTGAAGCTCGCCAATCATCTCCGACTACCGCCGACGTTATGTATGAGTGGAGATATACCTCCACTCCCCCAAACGACTCCATGGCGTGCACAGTGACAACTTTTCTTCCCAGACAACGGCCCGTTGAAGTCAAAAGAAAATTTAAAACATTAAAACAGAAATCCTATTTGTTGTGGGGTACAAGGTGGCACTACACGCTGATGGGTTCACTTGGATTCTTCATTGACTTAATCCTTCCAGCCGCAATATGGCCCTGGGATCGACTCAGCCTCTAAAAGAAATGAGTATCACGGATATCGCCTGGGGGTAAAGGCGGCAGGTGCGTAGGGCTGACAACTTTGCCACCTTCACGTGCCAACTGTCTAGAAATTCTGGCAGGCTCAACCTCCTGGAGCCCTAAAGACCTGGCCAGGCTTGTATAGCTTTAATCCTATTTGTTACAGCCTACGCGATTCCACAGAAGGTAGTTGCGTACTAAAAACAAACAGGCGTGGGTATACAACTCAGACAGTAATTACTGAGTAAAATCTAGAAACCTGGAATAATAAAAGGCGATTTTACGCATGCATTTTAGGCAATAACGTTGCTGATATTCCAGACGAACACTGCCTTACTAATTAACCTTTCAAAGCCTAGCAGTACCTTCACGTACCACCAGGTTTAAAATTAAAAAATTCTACATGCCGTTCACAATGCGTTTATGTGTTTTGTACGGATCTCAGAACAAACAGCAACTTTTGCCTTATAAAACATTAAGAGATTGGTTTTTATAACCAAGGTGGAGAGTGTTTACAGCGCGGTACGCACTGAGTCCTTACATAAAACAGACACGCTTCGTCTTTAAAGGGTTAAGCAACCGACTTTCGAGTGTCAGGTTGTACGCACTTGATACTACACATTGCATTAGCAAGGCAATGTAATGCCCAAGAAGTTAACAATGTCCACCGTATATAAAGACAAAAATTCTTCACTCTCCTGACTGACAGACAAGGTTACATTAGGTAAACTGCGAAGCTGAAGAAAGACGAGATAAAAGTTTACACAGCGGCGCAGTTGAGGCCTAAGAAGGCCTAAGGAAATTTAAGGTCTTCTGCGATAGGACGCTGCATCGTTGGATTAGTGTTTACCGACTTATCGAACGAAAGTAATGCATTAATCTTCAACGGGTGAGTGCTTCTTCGACCCTTCAACCCGTAAGTATGAAGACATCACACTCCAAAAGGTCGCTGAACACTCATCCTATGACCCACTGTAACATGTCCGAATACCTGAATCCAGAAAAGACACACTTCAGAGGGGATTTGAATTAGCATGATCCTGTTTATATCCTAGTACTACCGAAGACTAATGACACACAGCAGAATGTGATTTTGCTCCTAAACAATACTTCAAATCGTCTCTGCGACGGGCCGATCCCTCGTCCAAAGGAATCCTACCGACTGTAGTGTGTGTCTGAGTGTGATCAAGTGAAAATAGTCTCGACACCTACTGTGAGTAGGTAGAAGAGGGAAGGACTATGGAACGGAACAATACTTCAAATCAACCGGAGGCACATAAAGATAGATTACTCAAAAACGTCTACTAGCTGCATGCAGATACGATTCAAGCGGTAAAATGAGGGTATACTGCTATCGCAGTACGTACCGCAACATACCACGCGTCCAAATGTGCCCGCCTGGTTTCAGATAAGGCCTGGAATTCTTCGATAAGATTTTACTGAACCGGTCTATATGGATATCTGATACATGCCTGTTTTGAAAATAATAAAAAAAAACTCGCAAGCCTTTAAAATCTCTTGCATTCCATGACAAATACTATCTACACTTCCCACAAAATTTTCAGAGTTTACAGAATGTAAACACACTGAAGGAAAAGACAGGTTCACTTGTTCGCCAATACAAAGGGCCACTCTTACACAACGTAACATACGGTAACATGAAATATCGTTAATTTGCAAACTTGACTCTAGACTCAGCACAAAACTTTTACTTTTCTCGTCATCATGACGACGTCAGCTTTCGGATGAGCGATGAACACCTGTGTGGGTGCTTCTGTCCACTCACATTTTCTGCCGGTCGAAAAACGCTTACAGAATTCTATACCTAAAATACATAATACAGAGTTAGCTATCCGTATTTCTTGTAAGGTGCGCGATCTGATTTCGACAAATAGCTTTTCCGGAACCTACGAGAAACAACAAGCCACGCACAAACAGTTACAGACGCGAACGTAAAACGGGTACGACAGCCTATTGATTTCTTTTTAATGCAGGGCAAACACACCATCTAGGCCTGCAACGTGACAAAACGTGTTTTAGAATACGAATTCTGAAGGCCCGTTTGCGTTTCACACACCCCATGAGGCTTCGCCATTCACGTCAATGCTTCGCAGTGCAGCTGTAAGTGCAAGCAATGTGTAGGTGTCAGATTCTTACAAGATATTTCCATATCAGCCAAGAACAAAAGAAAGCTGCTTTTAGACGTCTGCAGTCAGATGTGTTACATACAGCAGTACCCTATAGTGTAACCACTCAACCAACGCCGGTTCGTGAAAAGTAGCAGGCCATGCATTACAGCAGACACGGGATCGAACCTTGCTGGAAGAGTGGATTTCTGCTCGCGTTCTCGTGTGTTCTGAGAGAACGACTAAAAGGATAAGAACAAAAAGGAGGGCATGAGGCACAAATTAAGGGGGGGGGGGGGGGGAAGAGAGATAAACGGAAAGAGAATGAGCAAAGGGAAAGAACTGAATGTGCAAGAGGTACAAGGTGAATGTCAACATTACTGCTTTCTCGGATATGACGCCGTGTACTCTGATTCAAGAGGTTATCTTTCCATCAAACTAGACGGCGTCACATCCCAGAATACAATCTTACAAGTACAGCAAGAGATTAGTTGCTGCCCCATGCGACAACAAAAAACGGCGCCCCCCCCTCCACACCGCAAATTTTAAAACAAACTTCACCTAACCTTCAGCACAATTAAAACATGAAATATCCACGTACTGTAACCAAAACCGACGCTGGTGGCGCAATTCTCATAACACCTTTACATTACACACTGCGCAACATGTTCAAACGATTTCCAATTAACTGTCTCGATTATTACAGATTAAATTTTCATTAAAAGTCGAGAACTAAAAGGTTCTGTACAAAACTGCCCTACGCGGGCGTTCTGTTCGGCCGCGCTGCGCCAGCCCTGACCTTCAGCAATATGCTTGATGGCTATCAATGATTGTTGTGCCACTTCTATTTGTAGAGTAGATTCATTTGTCGAACGAAAATGAAGCCAGTCTTGTAAGCTGGCTCTCAAAATGTCACGAAGAATGCCTTAAGGTCACTAGGTCACGAAGTGAAGGTCGCGGTCACGAGGTACAGACCGCCTACCGTCACGGCTATCGCATGCACCTCAATTTCGTGGCTCGCGTTAACACAACTATTGGTCATACTCTGCACACCGAGATGTACTCAGGGCCGCTCGTCAGATTATCCAGACTTGGCTTGCCTGTTTCAGAGATTAATGTTCTTCAGCAATGTATCACGTTAGCCTCAGGTTCATAATATGAAACAAAGGAGACCACCTAGTTCAACTCGTCCACCTACATCAATCCGCCTGTCTAGTTCAACACGTCCGCCTAGATCAATACGTCCGTCTAGTTCAGCACGTTCATCTAGTTCCATGCGTCAGTCTAGTTCAACACGTCCATCTACTTTAACTCGTCCATCTAGCTCAACACGTCCATCTAGTTCAACTCGTCCACCTAGATCAATACGTCCGTCTAGTTCAGCACGTTCATCTAGTTCCATGCGTCAGTCTAGTTCAACACGTCCATCTACTTTAACTCGTCCATCTAGCTCAACACGTCCATCTAGTTCAACTCGTCCACCTAGATCAATACGTCCGTCTAGTTCAGCACGTTCATCTAGTTCCATGCGTCGGTCTAGTTCAACACGTCCATCTACTTTAACTCGTCCATCTAGCTCAATACGCCCATCTAGTTCTACACGTCTATCTAGTCCAAAAAATCACTCACCCTCACCAATCTTCCTAAATTCCACTGAACATTATACTATCCTTCCGGCTCAATCTACGAAGTTCCATGTCCAGCCCATCGTCGTTTCTTAGATGACTCCAGTAACGTAACACTAGGCCCTGTGTAGTGTTATCCATTACGTTATATCTAAAGACGATCACTTACTTTATTCAGTCCTTGGTGGAAACATTTTCCTGAGAAATTTGTTTCCAAAAATCTACAACTTATATTCTTCCCTCAACGTTAATAGACGGCATTTCACATTCTGTGGCCCTCTACAAATTTCATCACACCATACTCTTATCTAGTTAAATAATAAATTATAACTGTAGCAACTCACAGAACAACAATATAGGAAACCCGAACACCGTTCGCTCGTCGTGGCTTACTAGAATTAATACACCAGAAAACAACCTGTTTCCACAGGCTAAGCATCAACATCCATTGGTGCAGCATTTGCCCATAAACATACACATGCATTTTATAGTAGACAGGACGGCAAACGAGTAAGATAAGTTAATGCAAACAGAGAAGAGAAGACAAACAGATGAATTATATACAGACACTCAACAATGATAAATATGATTCGCAACTAAAACATATAAACAAACGAAGGTATAAATTTTTAAACGCGTTCAAAAAGCGAATAGTGACTACTAGCCTTGCCATGTCCGCACGTCTGTCTGCACAGAACAACCCGGATCCCACCGGACGGATTTCGTATTTGAAACTTCTACTAAAACGTCTATTCATTCCGATTCTGGTCAAATCTGACAAATAACTGGCACTTTACATGAAGACCTGCGTACGTTTATGTGGCTGGTCGCTGATATGCAGACCGCGTTCTATGCGGGGTACGAACTGAGGCCAAATAAACTGACGACCTAAATCAAGTTTCCTTTTAAGAAACACGTACAGGAAACAGGATACCTCGCCCTTCACGAGATAATTGCAGGAAACATGCTATCTCCCCGTTTACGAGAGAGGTACGAGAAGTACAAGAAGTACGTGTAAACGTTTACAAGTAAATATAAGCAATTAGGCACAGCAAGAGAGGCCACAGAAATAGCTGACGCTCTAATCATAAGACACACAAAAGCAGTGACTGCATTAAACGTATTCACGAACAATGTAACAACAGGTACACGACAACAGAACGAACGTGACAGAAGTGTCATGCCCTGCAAACATTTCCTAACTCGTTACTTAAAAAGTCAACGTTGAAAAGTCAAGCCCGAAGGGAAGGTTTAATGGTAGTACCGCATACTATTCATTTAAAAAAAATAAACAAGAAATTAATTAAAGTAACATTAAACTTTATGAAATGCCAGAAACAGAGCTCACAGCTGTCGCCCCTTTCCTGTCTTTCCACGTTCACACAAATTCCCAGCTACGTTAGACGCTTACAGTATCTTACCCCTCCCAACGTTCAGAAATAACGGAAAGTCACGCCAAGCAGCTTTTGTTGTAAATTCGCAGTAAACAGCTGAATGCCCGTGGCTAGGAAACAAGTTTACTAACATCACTCAACGCTGCCGAGTTCTTACGTTTCTGTATTGATAATGGGAAAGATGCCTGTGTGGGTGGTTACTGGTTACACGGGATGTCAAACAGCGCCATAAAATCTAACTGTAATTTTGGCTAACATGAATTTTGGTGGTGGCATTTCCATTACGTTCAACCCCCTATGGCTATGCCGCGACTTAGTCTAAAGTATCTCGTTGAAATGCTATGTTTACCGACAGAGTGCTCCGCGGAGACGACGGAAAAGTCCCATGGATGGTAGAGATGGGCTATCACACATTCCCCTTTAGCCCCTCCTGGCCTAATTCGACCAATCCAAAGGGGCTGTAGCTAGCAAAGGTTATTATGTGATTATCACAACTTACACTCCTGTAATCAGGTTGGCTAGACGACAGGAGGGCAAAATGTGTAAGCTGCAGGAAAAGGCATAACACTTCGAGCAAGATGTGGAGGTGGTCGATCCATAAGACGTCTTTCTGTGGCCACACGACAGAGCCATTATATTGCGCATCTACATAGTTACTCCCCTCGAAGCATGAAAACGTCTTAATAGCGCGTGCAAGCACTTGTAATGACTACCGAGGCGTTAAGTCGCCTTTACTCAGTATGGCACCAAAACCGACGTCGAACAAGAAGCCGGGATGGGTTTAACGAAGAATGCTGAAACAATGCCGAGCTTAATAATTTGTACTCTAACCCTAATCCTGTCAGGCTAATGACATCAAGAATGATGAGACGGACGGGCCATGCAGCACGTGTGGTGGGAAAATGATGTGCACAGAGAATTTCTGTTGCCAAATGTGTAAGGGAAGATACTACTTGCCGGAATACCGAGGTAGATGAAATATGTACTAATATTAAGACAGGAGTGGGCAGTAAACTGAACTGAAATATCTCAGACGGACTTTCGTGACACGTGATAAACGGTTCCGCACGAGCACAGACTTTATTGATCAGCTCAAACAACCATCAACTGCTGAAGAAGAACTCTCCACCACACAGTTTACGTTTGCCCAAATATAATGCGCACATCTCCTCGTTCTGCAACTATCTCCTCGAAAACTAACACAAACGTCTTTAACATATTCAAATTAGTATTTATTTTTAGGGACATTTCCTGCGAAGTGTAGTTAGGTAAATACTGCTAAATCGGCGATTCATTCAGTTCATAAGATAATGACGTCGAGATACGTTACAACTTCCTTATGTCCTTTACGCATGCAGCCAAAGGAGGTACGTAGAAGGCCCGACTGTTATTGCAATTGATTAATTCATGTTTACGCTTTCAGAACCACCTTCGCACCATGACGGCTTCCCTGATACCTGGCAGGCGTGTAAGTAAAACAGCATGGCATTAAACTAACACAGAAGATCCTGGCTTTTAGTCGAATCTAAACGAACATAATTTACTGTCACGCTTCATAACAAAACGGTCACTGGCACTTTTCATGAATAAGACACAAAGGCAATATGTAACCAGAGTCAATGAGCTGCAACTTTCACCCGTACCTTGAAATTTCGTTTTCTGCATACGGTAATCAAACTCAGGAAGTACTTCGTTTTACGCGATCGGTTACCGTAGCTCGAAACATCAAAATGTCTTAAAACAACCCGCGGCCCGCCAGACTGTGTTATGCGCCGTGCAGTCACCCGCAAGCACATCCTATAAAATCTGCACGCTAATTTACGCGCTCAGGTACACCACTTATTGTGATTTTTACACGTGCGGCCCGCGAACTAGCCCACAAAAACGGTCCTGGCCCTTTATATATGAAAGTCTGAACACCCCTGTTTTAATTGGAAAGCTGTTACAGCAAGTTTTTCCTTAATGGAGTTCTCGTCCATTACTGAAAACAACCGCAACTGGTTGCTCATTAACCGGGACACGGCATTGCCTTACTGGAGACTGGGGGTTAAGGAAAACGCAGCCACTAATAAAATTCATCACAGCCTGAGCACATCATTTTCAAACATTTTGATCAGTAGAGCTGGAGGGAGATCCACAAGCAGATACGAGGAACGTACGAACCCTTTACACTGAGATTAGCCCGAATTATATTTAAATACGCAGTTCATACCGCGCAGTAAACACTCCCCGTCACGGTTATAAAAACCAACCACTTAATGCTGCACAGAAAAATAAGTGTTGCTTGTCCTGAGATACATAAAAATATTGTGTGGCAGAAGGTAGAATATTAATCCTTTAAAGACGAAAGGTAATCTGTTTTATATAAGGACTCAGCTCGTATCGCGCTGTAAACAGTCTCCACTTCGGTTATAAAAACCAGTCTCTTAATGTTTTATAAGGCAAAAGTTGCTGTTTTTTCTGAGATCCATACAAAACACATAAACGCAATGTGGGCACCACGTAGAATTTTTTAACGTTAAACCTGGCGGTACGTAAAGTTACCGCTAGGCTTTAAAAGGTTAAGTCAAGCGCGCAAGTTTGTACGTAGGTACGTACGATGCTCTGAAGATGTCTTCCAGTTGCCGAACTCCCATGACCAGTAGCTCAGGCTTGAGGATGTTGTTGAAGTTCCTAAGCACGGCGCCATTCAGGAAGCTCGGGAACCTCAGTCTGAGCTTAATAAGAGGACCGTGACTGTTATTTGGACTCAATGATTCGAACAAGTAGGGAGCAATAACAACAAAACAAGGAATTATGAGGATGCTTGCTATAAGCTTCTCAGCTTCTGAAGGAGAAGAAGCTTTGTCTCGCCAGACTTCAGTGCTTGATTTCTTCAAGTACTCGTCACGGACTCGTGCATCACCAACCTTCTCATTACGACGTCGGAGATGACGATCTTGATGACCCACCAACAGTTCAAAGCAAAGCAAAGTAAAGCAATCCCATTACAGGCCTGGACAGGCCCTGAGGGTTCCAGGACGTTGAGGCTCCCAGATTTTTAGACAATCGGCACATGAAAGTGGTAAGGTTGTCAGCCCTATGCACCGGCCGCCTTTACCACACAGGAAATATTCGTGGTACTCATCTCTGTTAGAGGCTGAGTCGAACCCAGGGCCACAGAGAGGCCGGAAGGATTATGTCAATGAAAAATTCCAATGACACTATGGGGAATCGAACCCGCGACCTTCCGGCTTGTAGCGCAGTGCCTCAACCAACAGCAACACTGCGTGCCCCCTTCAAAGCAAAGTACCTCCTCCTTAGATTGTTCTTTATTACCTTACTTTTTTAAAATATTTCTTTGGGGCTGGAGAGGAAACCTCAGCCCATGTACTGTGTGAGTGTGAAGCCTTGGCAACACTCAGACATATCTATCTGGGATCCTTTTTCTTGGGACCCTGAGAATGTGAGAGATCTGAGTCTAAGGGCCATCTGGAACTTCTTTGGGAGGACAGAGCTCTTGTGACTTGGACCTAATGAGGGGGCACATGGGGCCTGTGAAGGCCTACGTGCAACGGGACCGTGAGGGCTCGACCAATATTTACTCAATAAAATATTTCTGAAGTATGAGCATATCTTTTCCTTGGTTCACATAGATTGGAACCACCTTCCCCACCTTAATACTGGGTTTATTAGAAAATTCGTCTCAACTAATGTCGCCGGTCTCGGAACCACCTATGACGTACCTTCGGAAGATGACTGTACACCACTACACAAACGAACTTCCCAAGTAACCAGCCAATAATTGGCCGATTGCTTGGGAACCTCGGCAAACGAACTCCAAGGTTTCTCAGCGCCTCGTACTGTATGAAATTAGGGTACAGAACATGTAGGCGATAGTGACGACGTGGACCGAAGAACATTCAGCCACTGATGCACAACAATTTAAGGGTTTCGTGTAGAACGAAAGGTTGTAGCTCAAAAAAATATCAAAACTGCCCTTTCAAACATGTCGGTCGTTCTGGTACAAACTGCCAACCCAACCACCTCACCTGTGACGTCCGTAAATGCGGTCTCAACGATAATTTAAGTATTATCCAGTTTATTTCTTATTCTTATACCAAATCATACAACCGTGTGTTTAACTACTGTGATAACGAATACAATGAGCGCTTTGATAATAATGTAAACAACTGTAAAAGCTAATACAGGACCCTCAAAAAAACGCCATTACATCTCTTGTAAATTCCCAAACATGCTGCTAGCCAGTATTTTCACAACTATTAAATTCTTGCACCTGAAAAAATGGGAGCAAGGATAGCTCAGTCGACATCGTTACTAGGCTACTGGTTGGAAACCCGGGACGCTGTGATTCGAATCGCTGCATACGTAAGATTTTTGTACCTTCTAAAATGCCCAGACCGGCTCTGGTAATCCATAAGCCCCCTGTTCAATGTTTACTGGGGGGCGGCGGGTCTTCTTTCACCGACAGCAAGCGACCGGCTCGTGAAGCTAACCGCTCACCACCATCTAGTGCCGACGTCAAGCATGCGTGGAGCTATATCTCCACCTGCCACAAGCCTTCAAGGCATGCACAGGGATATCCCTATCATAGGGAGACCAGCTACACTGGCAGGGGTTCTAGTCCACGCAGGAAAACGCCGGAAAAATTGGGCCACGGGTCGTTTCCTTCCCGAAACTTCCAAACTGCTCATTCGCAGCAACCATCTACATAACACAGTCATGTAATGTAGTTGATAAAACGTACTTAAATACAGTAACAAACAAACGAGAACACAAACAGAAGAGTTAGGTAATGTAGCTGATAAAGTGTCGTGAAGTATAATATGAAACAAACACGAAAACAATACGGCGTTTTGGACAAAACAAATATCTCCTGCCCCTGTTGGAGACCGAATCGCGATTCCTAGGTTGCCCAACCGTAGGCTGCAAATGTAAAACCCAACTGCCGCGCGAAATCTACACTTAGTTTTCGATTTTATGCCGACATCTAATGAAATACTGGAGCTAGAGCTCCGACATTTTGCACGAAGATAAGTCGTAAAAATGTGCAACTTCTATACACAACTTCGTTCTATACTCGTGTGTATTACAGACCGTCCAAATCTTTGACGTTGCATCTGACAAAACAACGGAACATAAGTTTGTACTAGTACAAATCATGGACACACAGTGATGGCTAAATGACATAATTACTAGTATATACATCTCGTTAGCTCTACTATATAAACAGAAGCATTTGGAGGAAAAGCGGGCGTCAAAAAGTGCTTTCCGTAACTACCCGCTGCGGACTAACTTTTCACACCTCTCGAATGACATCGCAGACTTCCTACCGATACGAATCAATCACTGACAGAACGGTTTCAAGATTACAGCAGCACATTCCCTTCACCGCACACTGCTCACAATTCGACTCGCACTTCTCGGCTCTTCTTCAAATAGATCTCTGGCACAAACAACGCGTATGACGTTTCGTTCAGTTGGCTCTGAATCACGACTCTCAAGGGGACGACGCGGATGAAGAAGGAGGCTTCCAAGAAGAAACTTTAATTTAATCACATGCTACCGTTTTCATAGGCATTACTCAGTGCAGTCTGCTACATTACAATTATCGCGACACAATACGAAAAATCGAAGAACTGAACGAACAAAAATATTTGGATCCTACTAATGCCGGTCGGGTTTACTGTACATACTCCTAGTTTAACGCTTTAACCCTTTAAAGACGAAGCGTATCTGTTTTATATAAGGACTCAGTGCGTACCGCGCTGTAAACACTCTCCACTTCGGTTATAAAAACCAGTCTCTTAATGTTTTATAAGGCAAAAGTTGCTGTTTGTTCTGAGATCCGTAAGAAACACATATAAACGCACTGTGAGCACCACGCAGAATTGTTGAATGTTAAACCTGGTAGTACGTAAAGTTACCGCTAGGCTTTAAAAGGTTAAAGCCTGGTGGTTACTACATGTACCAAATCTCCTACCTTCTGCCCACACAGGGTATTTAGGTCTATGGATTTTGTATGGTTCTCAGAACAAGCAGCGATTATTTCCTTGTGTAGCATTAAGGAACTGGTATTTATAACCCAGACGAAAAGCACTTGCAGTGCGGTACGAACTGAATCTTTAAACATAATTCAGGTTAATTTCCGTCTTTAAACGATTATGGTTAGATAACGCACTACCAACTGCAGAGTTTATAGAACGTCAAACTACAGGCTATTAAAATTTCTTCCTTGACTTATTTAACCATGGTTTCTCAGGCTCGTCGGTTATATACACTGTAATGAATAGGTCTGGTATGTCTCAATGAAGCTGTGGAAGTGACGTGGTGGAATCCTGGAAGGACTATGAAAGAAAGTCTGTTTTCCGGCGGCCAATGCTCAATCCTGGAACCTCACACACAAGAATCAGCAAGAATCACTGTAATGATCCCGATGTGCGTGGGACGAGGAGGACATGAATCGTTTGAAGGTATGGTAAGATTACAGGGACTCAGGAAAATTACAGAAAACGTGTCCCGATAGTCAGACCGAAATTCCAGGCCGGAATCCCTGGAAAATAATACAGCTGAGGTACCCGCTACGCCACATTACATTAGGTCACAAGTTTATTTAACGACGCCGCACCTCTGCACGATCTACAGAGCATCTACTGCATAATACTGGTAGGTGTGAAAGCTGTCGTGGCCTATATTAACCCTTTAAAGACGAAGCGTATCTGTTTTATATAAGGACTCAGTGCGTACCGCGCTGTAAACACTCTCCACTTCGGTTATAAAAACCAATCTCTTAATGTTTTATTAGGCAAAAGTTGCCGTTTGTTCTGAGATCCGTACAAAACACATAAACGCAATGTGGGCACAACGTAGAATTTTTTAATGTTAAACCTGGTGGTACGTAAAGTTACCGCTAGGCTTTAAAAGGTTAAGCCAGTATCCACGTGAAGTTTCAAGTCTTCTGGAATCTGAAGCCGTGTCTACAGGTGTCTAAGTTGGACCGTTTCGAAGGAGCTTGCTGTTTCCATCTTCCCAGTACTCCAAGAAAGCAATGCAAGATTTCTTCATGGACCAACATCAAGAAGTAGGCAGCAACTCCCTCCGAAACTCTGGTACATACATACAACCTACACGGTGTCATGTCCCAGAAGTGCATAATCTTCATCAGCACTGCTGTGACAGACTCAAATCTGACAGGCTATCCAAGTATTTGCCAAGAGAGACAGGAGGAAAGGATGAACACCATCCAGCACTTCTTCTCTTTGGACCTAAATTCAAAAGCGTTGCCCCCCCCCCCCCCCCCAAGTACCAACCACTACACCGCGATGCTGGAAGCTCAGACTGAAATGAGGTAGAGTGGACGTTTTAAATTCAGATCACACAAAGAAAAAAATGCTTAACGTGGTAGTACACAACAACTTCTACTTCTAGCAGACCAGACTGGAGAACAGGACAAGATGGCGATCATCAACTTGCAGACGGAGGCAACAGGTTCCTCCGAAATGGTGATAAATATGTACCACACTACACAACATCACATTCCAAAAACCGTAACTTTCACACTCGCTGTCGTGTAGGCGTCAAATCTCACTCTGCAGACATGTTTGCAAATGCTGCATTTGATATGCAGCACACCTCACTGACCTCAGTGTTTCATTACTGCCGATGTTATTGCAAATATTATACTCTCTAGTCATTAAACATATTCTTTGATCCTCCATATAAGACTACGGAAAACATCGATACCGATTTTATCGAATTCTATTAAGTACTTTAGTTTTGGAACTTAAGCATGCAAGCAGATGGACAGCCTATTACGCATCCATTCACACGTCGTGCAAAGACTGACAGCTAACATGATACAGACGCACACACACGCACACATACATGTATAGTGCTTCTTGTTACAAAGAATGTCCGTACACACTCCCTGAAAGCAGGCAAATTTTAAGCGCCTCTTGTATTCGTATTAAAAAAGGGATTTGTTAATACTGTCGTTTCATACTATGATGATCCTTCTGGAATGAAAAAAAAATCTGTATGTACCCCAGTTCCGGATTTATAATATTCTCATGATGTCACAGTCAATAAAGCTGCCGGTACGCCGTACCGTTGGGTACCTTCCCCTCAAAAAACACTTTACACACAAGCGCGCACGCGAATATGCAACAAGACACGTACGCAAGCAACCTAACGTGGAAAACCTGAAAGGAAATCCAGAAGGAAAACAACTATACAGAACACCGATAAAGAATGCAATAAGAAATGAAAGATACCAAGAGAAAACACGGCAGTAAAATAGCGAGAAAAAATGCAGAGGAAGAACGAGACAAACCCGATATATATTCTTACAAAGACGTGTATGTAGCGGTATGAATCCGAAGTCCTAGACATAAACAAGAACAACACCACAGCCCACCGTAATACCTGCACACCACTAAGATGCGACTAACTTTACCTCTGCTTCATTCGGCATCGTTATTACCGGGCTTCACGCCTATCTTGCACAACCGTCACACGAGACACCCCACTTACAATTTCAGTCACTGCGACAACACAGACGGGGCAACTGAGCACGAACTACGAAAGCAACATGACCTCTCGGTCGGGAGCACGCCGACTGCTTCAGCACGCGGTTTGCTACTATCCTCCGCCACTCTTTCCGTTACCGTAGCCTTGGGGCCGCGCCGCGCCGCACGATCGGCTACATTCGGGCGGCAGGCCGACGATGGCACGGGGTTCGACTTGCCAACCTCCTCTTCATCAGCCCCTTACAAATTGACGACTCAGTGGTTTTCCGCCGATGACAAGAATAACCCTTTCCACACTATGCTCGAGACATATCGCCACAAAGCAGTGACTCTACTGATCTGGATAGGGTATGAAATTTGCCCTACTACTTCAACACTTTGGGGCTTCTCAACAACACACACTCTAAGTATTCACGGAAATATATTACCATTATTTTCAAACACCAGATGGCACAACAGTGCAAAGCACTTTATTTTCATTACCGTTATTGTTTCGCAAAGTTATCCGTATGTCAAACAACATTTCACGAAAAATAATGAGGCGTGGAGGTAAATTTCCATGCATTCTTAATTTCGACATTCGCGACAGAGGTGAATGCAAAGCTTAGGCCGCTTTATCGTAGCCAAAACCCCCAGCGCCCACTGAAGGTTGTGTGGTGTCTTGGCAATAGTGATGAAACAAGAAATATTGCTCCTGCCCGGAATCGAACCGCAGACATTCAAGCCCTCCCGCCATTTTACCGATTTATATATCTCGGCCTGTTCCTCTGTGAAAGAATGCAGTCGTTTTTCTATGTTAGTGTACTAAGCATGCATTTGTATGAAGGACTACATAAAACCATGATATGCCTCAGGGCAGACAACTTCTAACCTCATAATCGAACCAGGACCCTCCCCATATAAAGCACCATGGTAACCATTACACAGTGACATGCAAGCTTTTCGATCTTTATGTCGAGCAAAGAGGCTTCTCCTGTCAGCGGCACTCAATCCAATTCTTTTGTAAACTGTAACGCCACGTCTGATGGCCAGCGGGTTTAGAGACACTGTATCAACTGCAAAGTTGCATGGCGTCGAACGAAATAATACACGGTTATGAAGAAAAGACGGGGCCAGAGACCGTCTTGAACTGTTTTAAGGAACTGATCCGGCATTCGCCAAAATGGATTGCACCAAGTCGCGAACACCCTCAGAGTGGCCAGTGCTATTGCCGAGACTCGTTCCACTGAGGTGAAACGCCCGGCCTTCCTCCTGCGTGTTAGCAGACGAGGCCTGCTCTACGAAGGCGTCTGAAAGACTCGGGTGTTTCGAATTTTCGTGATAGGTTTCTTGTTATCAATTCCACACACGCCTACTGCATTGTTTTTCAACTGCTAAGTTACACACCACTTAACAGAGTACATATAGATTACCTGCCACTAGAAGAAAATAAAGCGACATACGACAGAAAAAAAGGAGAGAAAACTGTGGGAACGAAGGGAGAAACAGAAGAAAAGAAAACGCTAACCATAGAGACATACAATGAAACAAATGAAGGAGGAAGACACAAACGAATGAAGAGAAAAAAAGCGGAAGAGAAATAAAAGTATCGGCAGGAATGACGGTACGCAGAATGTTCCGCGTAAGGTGTGTCAAAGTTCATGGTGTTACTACATTTGCCATTTTAAGTAAAAACTGTTGTACCAACGTATGCCCGACTATCAAACCGTTATACCGCAACGTGCATTTTAATGTAAGTACATGGCTGTAACACAAAATTTCACAGCGCATATGTTTTATCATACTATACAAATACAGTTAAAACCTCGTTAATCCGGACCCCGTTAAACCAGACTTCGCTCAATCCGGACAGGGTTCCTGGGGGGGGGGGGGGATTATTTTGCAGCCGACAATAGTAGAAAAAATCAGCAGTGCGAGTCAGAAGTGACAGCAGGTTTGTAAGAAACAGCTGACGCGGGGCGCCGTGCTCGCTACTCCAGTTTCTAACGTTACAAATAAGCCTGCGTCTCCACGGACATCCTGCTCTAAGACGATCGCAGACGATTCGTACTTTGTGACATACGTATTTTATTAACAATTGCTGTAGATTACAACAGGCTAAATATGTGCCTCTTTTATTATTTAATAATTATTATGACACATAACATGATTTTGAGTAATGCATACTTTTATTCGTGCAATTACCTTTGCTTTTTATTATTCGTGTTAATCCGGACTTCTACTAATGGGGACTACTTCCCCCCCCCAAATAGTCCGGATTAACGAGGTTTTACCGTAAAAACAAAGTTGTGCGTCAGATAACACCACAAAAGAAAGACATCCATTAAGTCTTCACCTACTGTACAACATATGTCTTACGACACCGCAAAACAAAGGCAGCAATCAAGTCTTACCGAACTGTATGAACATCAGGAAAAAACACCACAAAAGAAAGACCAATTTTTAGTTATGTCACCGACAGAGTCTCAGTTCTGTAAGAACGCAGAAGAAAAAAACAACAGTTTTGACTTGATGATAACAAAGAACCACACTTTTCAGTTGTGTTACACTGATTACTCTTCAAAATAATCTTCGCCCTTCTGTATGCACAATTCCTCCTTCACATCTCAAAAGATAATCACGAGGGAGCACCGTTTCCCAGAGGCTGGAGTAAGCGTGAAAATGGGTCATAAGAACCGATATCGTACAGTGTCGTACAGTACCTTGAAACACTGACATGGCCATAGCGATGTAACGGCTGGTATCGAGCATACGCTAATATTTTTTTACCCAAAACGACTCATTATAACATCCTGGAGTTTTGCGCACTTTATGCGGAACATCTTCTATAAAGGAAGGAAGGAAAGGGAGGGAGGGAAGGGAGGGAGGGAAGGAAGGGAGGAAAGAAAGAAAGAAAGAAAGAAAGAAAGAAAGAAAGAAAGAGAAAGAAAGAAAGAAAGAAAGAAAGAAAGAAAGAAAGAAAGAAAAAGAAGACTAAATTGTCCGTTAACTCGAAAGCTTCTCATGGTATTTTACCTACAAGAACCTCGAAAATGTGATCATGGTCCCACGAAACTCCAGCACCTACAACCACTAACGTGCCTAAATAAACAAAGCGTCTGTGTGTGGCTTCTTGATTTCCAGCGAACAGCTTCCATGACTTAGCTACGAAAATAAATGCTGCAAAGAAAGGCGAATTTACAGAGGCATCGAAAAACATTGTACAATTTACACGGGGCGTGTAGCACACTCTGGGGATTAGAAACCATGCACACGGCATGCTGAACTACATGCGCCATTTGAACATGGGCCGAGACAGCTGAATCAGTAGTGGCTACGGGACTGGATGGCCGACGGTCGACTGTACAGAATGGTAGGTGTAGCGTGTTTATCGCCCTACACGTCTCTAAGGCGTGGTGTCTACACACAGGAGGACGGTTACATTTTAGATTTACCTACAGGCCTACCTTTCAGCGTGGAGAGAACCACTTATACAGAAGCGTATGACACGTTTTTCTGGAACTACGTACACTGATATAGATCGACAGACAGACGTACAAAGAGCTAGACAGACAGACAGACAGAGACAGACAGACAGACAGACAGATAGAGATAGATAGATAGATAGATAGATAGATAGATAGATAGACAAACAGATAGATAGATAGATAGATAGATAGATAGATAAAGATGGATGGGTGGATGGATGGATGGAGGAATGGATGGATGGATAGATGGATGGATAGATAGATAGATAGATAGATAGGATAGATAGATAGACAGACAGACAGACAGACAGACAGAGACAAAGACAGATAAACTGACAGACAATTTGAGCTAACACGATTAACCACGTCCACGCGAACATACAGAGCGTTGATTCAGTTTCTTTGTTAGAACATACAATTGCATTAAAATTATGACTTCATCCTGTTGCAGTCCCAGCCTGTACGTATTTGTAATCTTATTACTACCTCGTGTCAAATGAATTGTTTATTCTAGCACTGCCGCTGCTTCGACGGAGCTGCTGGAAACTGCCAACACCGCAGTCGCAAGCAAAGCTGGGCTAACTTGGTGCAGCAGTGTTCAATGGGAAGTAATGAACGGCCCCTGTCGGTTTACAGCAAGAAGTGAAAGTCTCCTTATGTTTTTACAAATGTTCAGACCGCAATTTATGAAGAAGTGGTTTTAGAAATGTGTACTAAGAGCTGTAATGTTCACGTCACCCCCAGTATGTAATTATGGGGTTCACGGGGACCACACGCTACACTGTCACTGTTTCCATCAACATTAATGACCGACCAAATGGAAGTGCGGTATTTTATTGGCTGCACAAGCCAAATTTTAAAATGCTGTTCGACTGGGCTTCGCGTTTTAAAGGGTCCAGGGTCAAGAGAACCGTACAATTCAAGGGGGCTGAAATTTGTCCATTTAAAGCACAGAATAACTCTGAAAATACGGCGAATACGCGGCCCCAATGTGGATCATCAGAGACCACGTTAACCTTTTAAAGCCTAGCGGTAACTTTACATATCACCAGGTTTAACATTAAAAAATTCTGCCTGGTGCCCACATTGCGTTTATGTGTTTTGTACAGATCTCAGAACAAACAGCAACTTCTGCCTTATAAAACATTCAGAGATTGGTTTTTATAACCGAAGTGGAGTGTTTACAGCGCGGTACGCACTGAGTCCCTGTATAAAACTGACACGCTTCGTCTTTGAAGGGTTAAGCTGCAGGTCACCCCTGATAGTCGTCACCTTCTGTGATCATCCTATCTGACATGAAGTATACGAATGGCCTATGAATTCTCTGACCGAGACAGATCTTCGCCCCTGCCACACGAACAGGCGTCAGTGAGACAATAACTGATGGCATCAGAAACAAAAACAAGTTTCCATCACCGCACTACATGTCATGTCAGACAGCACTCCGTTTCTGATAATCCATAAACAAGACAGCTATCATCACCTGACCAAATATATTTTAGGTGTCACAGGAGCTACCAGACACGTTACAATGGAATAACGAGAACTCGCTGAATGGTGTGCAAATAAGTCTCGCACACTCTCAGCTCGCTTATGCTAGCGTCTGTTCAAACAACACATCTGTGAACTAAACAAAAAAATATATATATGTAAGAATGTGCGACAACAAAAAATCGATATATAAAAGAAACTGGAATTGTACGCCTACATGGAAACACATTTAATTTCCATGCTGCACTGTTCACGCCATTTTCGAATACACGTAGGCTTATCTTCCAAATACGAGTTTTCCGATTTTCTCTCTCTTTACCTAGTCCCGGAAGAACTCTATCTAAGAAAAAGTGCCGAAGAGGACACGTTAACTAAAGCGAGAGATGGGAGATACAGCGGTCTGACGAAAACGACACGAGGGCGAATTCTGTAATTCCTGCTACGCGCGTATCATTACAAGGGCGATTACATGACGAAAGGCCACGTGTACAGCGCGTGTAGAACGCACTACGTATTAGAAATGCACACACAATTCTTGCCAGAAATCCTCAAAGGACGAGACTACCGTATTTAGAAATCCAGCGCCTATCTGCGAGGACAGTGACAAATCGATCTTTCAGCAAAATTATACAACACTGCAGACTATATTCAACCGGCTCAGAATAGGGATTACGTATGAAGTTTTGTGACACCAGTGATGAATATTCCCGTCCCCGACAGGCACCAAATATTTTTAACAGGTAGTACCAACGTCTCACGCAAGACTGTGAGCACGGCTTTGATATTCATTTACGGCTATTCCGTAACTTCCATTTGGAGCAAGGGTCCACATTTTCTACAAAAATATAGGAGTCACCTCCAAGTTCTAGGTGCCAGAAGGGTGACATGAGGCAAATTCTATACTGAGGTCCCACAATTCTGGAATGACGTGTGAACCTCGGTGCTATCTGGCGCTTTCTTCTTGATGCATTGTTCCTGATAAACATTTCTGTATGCAAGGCAAAGAACTGCAATAATTACACTGAAAATATTAGGCGCCACCGTACAAATTTAGTTCCACAGGCGCCCGGAATTTGTGCGCCCCTGATTAATAACACAGTTACTCATTATTAGCCCACATATCAACACTTCCTAAAGCGCTCCAAACAGAAACACGTTTATCAGGAATTCGAAGGACATGAGGACAAACTGTCACAATTTACTCGCAGTAAAACCACAATTCCAGCTCTTCGCTCTTCTGGAATGTTACGCAGCGTACGCTATCAGTTACCGACGTTTGGGGACAACCTATTGGTCCCATCCTCAACGGAAGCAGCGTAGACTGGTAGTTGGCTACACACGTTTTGGGACAACCAACTACTAATCCACGCTCCCTTGAAGACGGAACAAATAGGATGTCCCGAAACGTTGGTAACTACCAATCTACGCCGCCTCCCTTAATTATAGAACGGAGAGGTTGTCCCGACACGCCGGTAACTATCAATCTGCGCCACCTCCCTTATAGGACGGCAGATTGTCCCGAAACGTCGGTAAATACCAATCTACGCCGCCTACCTTAATTATAGGACGGACAGGTTGTCCCAAAACGTCAGCAACTACCAATCTATGCCGCCTCCCTTAATTATAGGACGGTTGTGCCGAAACATCGGTAACTACCAATGTACGACGCATTAACATCCCAGCTGAGAGAAGATTTCATTTGTAACGCGGCGGAAGTCTGATTCCCCGCATACTATTGCAGCAATTGCGTGGGAAAGTACTGCACAAGAAAAGAGTCCTGCCCGGTTAACTGGCATCATGACAGCCTGCAGTCAAGCAGTCTTCTTTAGCTACGTGTACCAACACACCACACCACACACCTACTGAAAAGTATTTTATCCTGTTTTAATCAGATCTGCATTGCACATCGGGAGCCAGGTCATCCCAGTCCGCACAGTGACTCGGCTGCGAACTGGTCGACCGGCGCATAGACTCCTTTCTTTATCCACAGCGTCTAGACGGATTCTGATGCCCACCCATAATCCTATGAAACGGGTCCCGAGAGGATAAGGCGGCTGGGGCGTGAAGCTCACCATCCACCCCCCACCAAGTGCAGATGTTAAGCATACGTGCAGCTATACTTCCGCTTCCACAAACGTTTTCATGGTGTGATAAGCACAGGAACAATAACCCTTCCCTTTTACCTGTATTTTATAACATGCCACTTGCTTCAGCATGCTTCATTTGATAAAACTGCGTTGGAGATTTACGTAAATGTGGGTTATACTTGCCTAATACAAGGCCAAAATTAAAAGACAGAAGACTTCTGGGGGTTTAACTTATTTGACGAAGCTGTCAATATCCGACCACTACACAGGGTCGTGTCGTTCATCTGCACAAACTTTCATGCAGGGGATGCAGGTGAACGTGTAGGCAGACATGACTTCCATTATAACCCGTGCACTTTAAACACTAGTGCACTTGTTGGTGTGTGTGTGTGTGTGTGTGTGTGTGTGTGTGTGTGTGTGTGTGTG
>BLKM01004979.1:530905-695649 GCA_013340265.1 Coptotermes formosanus
GGTGTGTGTGTGTGTGTGTGTGTGTGTGTGTGTGTGTGTGTGTGTGTGTGTGTAAATACAGCATATATATACATATATACATAGTGATTTACCTCATTCCATGGAACATGGATAATTTCAAATTTTCAGAAACCCAACAGACAAACATTTGTACCATGTAAGTTCTCGACAATGGTACAACACTCATATCACTAACGTTCTGCCGGACCTTTTGCATCGTCAAACACTTAAAAATCACAACATTTCGGAAGAAAACTTTGTGATTTTTAAGTGTCTGACGGTGGAAAAAGCCCTGCAAAATGTTAGTGATATGTGGCAAAGATGTGTTTACAATTCCAAACGCATAAAGGAAAAGCTATATGAGACTAACGCGGATATTTGGTAAAACAAGACGTGCAATATCAATCAACTGACACCCAAATATATTAGTATTAAAATAAAAGGAAATAACAAAGTGTTAATACTAGAAATGCTGCCGTTAATACAGATTAAATCAGCAACTGAAATTCCTTTATATCATAGTGCAGTTGTTGGTATATACATGTATACAGCGACTAGGGCAAAGATCGCATAAAATCCACACCCACACACTGACAGTATAATAAATGACCCCTCCATCTGAACCGACACCACACTGCAACAAACCACGCGTGTTCTGACAACGCTATGCAAATATATGACGTCTAATGCCCGTATAAAGAAAGTTTACGACTGCAGTGGGTATAACTCCGTCTCCATAAACTTACGGAACTCGGGATACCTCAGTCGCTATAGTGACCACACTACGGGCTAAATCAGACACCGACAAGAAGCTTTTCTCTTCTACAAAGCGTACAGACGGGCTCTGGGCCCCACCAAGCGTCCTATTCAAAGCGCACCTGAGGCTCTTACCTCGGGGACAGGGACGCCGGAGCACGAACCTGGCCAACAACCTCGAGATAGTGCACACAATAATGAGTCACGCTATACCTCCACGCCCTCATATACCTTCGTGGAGTGGTGCTAATGAACAGCAGGGACGATATTATTAAACGGACGAATTTTGACCTAACGGATAGGACGTGCCTCCAAACGCATCTAATTTATGCCACTTCACCTTGATGAGGCGTACGGTTGTCTCAGACGAGGTTCTGGAGACCCAGCCATACATCAGTAACGGTTAACCTGCACCAGAGGTGGCCACACAGTCGATCGCAGCCAGCTGTCCGGTCTCTATCAAAATTTACTTGCTGCCTCAGTACGATCAGCAGCTCTCCGTTCGACAGCATTTCTTGGATCAACCCACCTCTGCGAAGAAGCCTTCTCCCAGAGGATGATAATTAAATCAAGATACTGAAGCCGTCTGACTTTTGAACATTTAACATACTGCCTTCACTTGCGCCGAAGGAATTTGGAATTCTCTTTCAGTAAGTTATTGTATGATATGCAGCGTCACGCATCAACCTTTCAATTACGATAAACTGCTTTATTTTGAAGATATCAGTTTTTAATAAATGAAACAATTGTGCTTTTAGATGTTTGATGTTATTATGCAATTTTACATGTCTTTGTCCAATTGACCTAATACTAATATATTATGTGCTACGGCAGATCGCGAAAGATTTTCTGCCTTTGGTGTAGATCACTGGGTCCAGTGGTCTGTTCACCTGTGACATACACCATGTTGCCTGTTCACAGACCTCAGTGTTGTGATACCGTACAAGCAAGCATCTCATTTGTCCTGAACGACTGACGTACACCACTTTGCCTTTCAACGATGGCCCTGGGGTCGACTCAGCCTCTAACAGAAATGAGTACCAGGAATGTTTCCTGGGGTTCGAATCCCGATGGAATTGGAATTTTTTATCGACACAATCCTTTCAGTCGCACTATGGCCCTGGGATCGACTCAGCCTCTAACAGATATGACTACCAGGAATGTTTCCTGGGACGGGGGGCGGGGGGGGGGGGGGTTAAGGCGGCCGGTGCGTAGGGCTGACAACCTTACCACCTTCATGTGCCGACTGTCTAAAAATCTGGGCGCCTCAACCTCCTGGAACCCTAAGGTCCCGTCCAGGCCTGTAATGGGATTGCTTAAGTTGCTGCAGTCAGTCTGTCAGTCAGTGCTACCAACCCCTCGCTCTACGTTGTCTTCTTTCCTTATGGCGAGAGAATCACACGCCGACACACAGCAACGGTAACAGTCCACCTACAGACTTGACAGATTACAGTCGAACACAACAACTGTGTCTGATAGTAATTTTCTATCGAGTGTACAGTTCTGACAGCACAACGGGATGTATCTGCCCAAGCGTGCACCCACATTACTGTACACCAAAAAACGTGCTTTTTAGATACGGGACAAGACATTACAACTTTCTGGACTCAACGGAAAAAAAATCCCTGAATTTGACCTGCTCTAAACTTTTAGAAATGTAATTTTAATTTAATACTATCGTTCCCAAACATCTGATAGTCTACAATCAAAATTAATACATCGACTGTTAAACCCGGCGCTGGGCTTTTTAAAATGAAAAATCAAATTAAATTTTTCATAAACGTTGTTGACACATATTTTTGGAAAAGTAAGAATGCGTTATAGCTTTTAGGACGACCAGACGCGGGAGCGAGATGAAACATGTCGGGAACAAACCAATCATGTTTGCGTCCTGCAGATGACTGAAACCCACAGAAGCCTCAGTCGCGTTGAAAACCGCGGATGACTGTCCCTATATTAAGATGTTCTATATTTAACACGATACCAGTTTGCTGGCATACAGACTAAATTTTATTAGCAGCTGTTCGTATGCATATTAACGCAACATGGCGGCCGCCAGAACGAACTGGCACTATCGGCATCACAACACAGTACAAGCTACATTTAAGGTGACAAGTTTCAATTACTTGGAAACAACACTAACAAATCAAAATTATCCATATGCGGAAGGGAAGTTGAAAGCAAATTAAATACGGTCAAACACACGCAGGAAACGTGAGACTGAAGCGGACTGGATCAAAGTAACGTTGACCCTGCGCTTAATTAAGTACCACGTCAAGAAGAGGTAGTGGACGTTCAGCTCCATGCATTCTTAACCTCGGCGCTATACGGAAGCAAGGGCGCACCCAAGGGAGGGGGCTGCTGGGCTGCAGCCCCCTAAACACAAAATTTAAAAAACACAGATTTTGTAGATATTATGATATCAAAAGTTCTACGTTATTTCCCCTTCAGCCGAAGTCAGCCACTGAAATCGACTGATGAGTAGTACATTAGAATTGTGAAAAATAAATTAATAAAATTAAAACAAAAACAAGAAGATATGACACCGTGATTGAGTCATGAGACATGTATGTATATAAACGCAATTGCAAACAGTGTTATGTTGTACTTACATGATTTTTACAACATAATTTTTAAAACAAAGGAAATTATATATAGCCTCAGGGTCAGCGCGCGGCCGCCTCGGGGATGGAGGGGGGGGGGCTCTGGGTGCGCACCTGTAAGGAAGTAAGACTCAGTTGTAAGTTTCACGCCCCGGCTACCTCCCCTGCAGACAGCACAGTTAGCAGACCCCACAGCCGGTATGGCTGCTGTAGAAAAGAGAAAAATGTCCTGCCATTACGGCAAATCGAACCCCGACCCCTAGGTCACCCAGTCGTCACACCGACTGAGCCACGTCGCTGGACAAGATGCTGAGAAAAATGTCTGGGATTAGTACCAGGTGGACGAGCATTATACAGTAATGAGGTCTGTATCACGCCACGTAACGGTGGCAGCATGATTAAATCGAGGCGCTTAAGATGGGCAGGATATGTAGCAGAACGCATACCAAATTTTGCTTCGAAAACCTCACGGGCAGAAACCACACGGAAGACCTGATGTAGATGAGAGAACTTAAAATATATCTTAAGAGAAATAGGGTGTGAATATGTGAAAGGTAAACTTAATGAGCTTGAAACACGCGGTAAGGACAAGACTACGGGAGACTTGTACAGAGGCACTGACGAATTTACGAATCGTTATCAGCCCAGAACAAACCTCGCAAAGGATGCGATGGATGAAACGCTTAGATTCCCACAGTCTGCTGAACAGGTGGAAGGCTCGCTTCCATAATTTATTGAATGTAAAAGGTAAATGTAAAGCAATCCCTGTACAGGCCCTGCGGGTTCCAGCAGGTTGAGACTCGCAGAATATCTACACAATCGGCACTCGAAGGTGGTAAGGCTGTCAGCCCTAAGCATGGGCTGCCTTTACCCTCCAGGAAATATTCCTCGTACTCATTTCTGTTACAGGCTGAGTCGACCCCAGGGCCATAGTGCGACCAAAAGGATTATATCAATGAAAAATTCCAATGACACCGTCGGGAATCGAACCCGCGACCTTCCTGCTTGTAGCGCACTGCCTCAACCAACTGCGCGTGCCCGTGCCACCGGTCACTCCTCCAAGTACTAACCGTGCCCAACGTTGCTTAACTGCGGTGATTAGACGAGAACCGGTGTTTTCAATGTGGTACGGCCGTTGGCATTTATCGAATGCACCTGTGGTTAATGACGTTTGACAGACCGAAATACACAGAGCTGAGCCTAGTACCAGTGTGACTGAAATGGCTACTGAAAAGTTGAAACAATGTAAATCACCAGGTACTGATCAAATTCCAGAAGAACTGATTCAAGCAGAAGGTGGAAGAGCATGTTCTGAGATACACAAACTCATGAATTCTAAATCTAATATTATTATTTATTAATTGTACATGGAATAAAGCAGAATTGCCACAACTGTGGAAGGAGTCAATTATTGTACCTATTATAAGGATATCTAACTGAATGTAGCCTAGTAAATATCAAGGCATATCAGTGTTATCAACTGCATGCAGAATTTTATCCAATTTCCCTCTATACAGGACAATTCCATATGAAGAAGAAATTGCTGGCGATCCTCAGTGTGGACATATTAATTTCTACTGATCAGACATTCTGCATTTGTCACATACTTGACAGGTAATGAGAATATAGTGGGGCAGTACATCAGCTATTCACAGACTTTCAAGACAGACTGTGATTCGGTTATGAGTGAGGTTTTGTAAAATATTCTCACTGGGTTTGGTGCACCCAAGAACGTAGTTATGTTAATTAAAATATTTAAATAAAACTTAGACACATTCCCTATTCAGAATGGTCTGAAAGTAAGAGACAATTTATCACAAGCAATTTTTACCTTTGCTTTAGAATATGCCATTACGAAGGTACAAACAACCGAGGATGGACTGAAACTGAAGGCGACACATCAGCTTGTCGTCAGTGTGAAAACAGACAACCGACACAGGAAAGCACAGAAGCTGCGTGAAAACATACGTACCACAAAGCAAAACATGAAGGCTCTATTATTAGCTAGTAAGGAGGTTGGTCTACACGTAAATGCAGAGAACAATAAGTTTATGTAAATGTCTCGTGATCAGAAGGCAGGACAAAACTGGCTCAGGACAGGGACAAACGGCGGGCTCTTGTGAACACGAAAATGAACCAACGGGTTACCTAAGATTCGGGAAAATGTCGGACTAGCTGAGGAGTTATTCGATTCTCACGAAGGGTTCTGCACCATGGAGTTTATTTCGTTCGTCTGATGGTTGGTTGGCCGGCGTGTTGGTTACAATACGTGAAAACAGGTCACCAACCTTGTCCTTCCACAGAAATTATCCTGAGTTTGTATCTCTTCAATTCATTTATGCCTCTATACGACGTAGGAGGGTGTGGTGGCCCATGCCAAGTTTCGTAAGTCACTTAACTTCAAAAGTGATTACGGACACGGACATCACAGTATAAAAACCGAATTCAAGTTTCATGACAGTCAATTCGTTCAAAATTTTATGGGCATACAGACACACTCACGTTACCATAGACAACCGACTGCATTGATAACACAACCAAATATGTTGCGTGTAGTTAGTATCCAACAGTAAAGCTTTTTGAAACATCTTGAAACGATATCTTTAAAACAGGTCAACTGCGACAGGTATCAGGATGTACCCAGTGCCTTTCTCATGCTTCAGTATGCTTATTGCGGCATCGCACGATGACGCTCGTAACTTCACGACCTAGTTCAGATTACGCCCGATAGATGGCCGCAACACATCGAGGACACTTCTTTTTACAGAAATCGTAGCGGATGTTATTAAGATGGCGTCCGAAATGGAGACTTCGGAAAATATGACACAAAGCAAAACAACGAACTTCTGGCCAAGATCAGAGAGAAAGTTACAAAAGAAGTTGCGAAATACTGGGCAGGAGTATGTTTCAAGATCTGGGAAAATAATTCCTGCTAAGAAACAACCAGGTGAGCGTAACTAAAACCTTACAGAAATTGTAATTTTCACGGAGGTCCTAATTATGACCCAAGAGGAATGTACCGCAAGATCACCCATTCTTGTCAATATCCTGTATACAACTGTATCTGTTATTAAAGTTTTCTTCAACGGTTTATGGCATATATATGGTCACTGTAGAGAAAGCAATGTAAAAAGTTAGTCTTATTATTACATCCCAAAATAGGTTACAACAACGTGTGTGAAAGAAATGTGACAAAGACATTGTCTTCATTTTCCGATTCAGAGGTGCTGTGTCAGTGCCCCCAACGATGTGGCGATAAAGTACCCCAAGAAGTTCGTCGAAAGCTGTTCACAGAGTTTTACAGATTAGGTGACCATGCACTACAGAATGAGTTCCTTATGGCACACATTGAAACAAGGGCTGTACAAAGGAGATCTTCAGACCATAAAGTACCAGGAAGGAACCAGAGAAGAGTTAGCTGTAAATATCACATCCCACTTTTAACTGATGCAGGGCCACCAACAGGATCAGGTAACCACATTATGTTTCCCAGTAAGAACACTGATGAATAATTAACTAAATGATGATAATTCCAGCTAAACACCCAAAGTTATCAGCACAGCACAGAAGAGATTCAGGGAGGGTACCTCAAATTATAGTAAAATATGGAACATGTAGGTAATGCATAGAGGGAAATTTCAGTGTTATGTTATTAATACAAAGGATTATGTTTCTCTAAATGCACTGTTCTTATATTTGTACACAAAACTAAGAAATATACTTCACACAAGCAAAGGAAATGATGTGAGTTAGGATGTTTCAGTCAATTTCCTGTAAGCATAATTCTTTTTAGTTGGTCTGTGGTAATCTTTATGTAATATCACAAGAGCCAAGTTATCATTACAGTAATGTAACATAATTCTGATTATAAAATATTTTATGATAGAAGGAATGACATAATTACTTTGTAAATTAACATAAAATAGTTTGGGCCAACTTTTTTAAATAAAACTCATACTTCATTCTAGGCATTACCATTTTTACTTTTAAAAAATGTTTTCAGCGTTTCTGTCTGGTAATTTCTTGCAAACCTTGAACAATCACGAATGGGACATCAAAGCAAAAAATTTTAACATGCTTTGTCTGACTTTTTTAGTTGCAAATACACGAGGAGTTCGGACTGTGGAGGTCTGCCAGAAAGCATTTATGCATGTATATGCTATCACTGAAAAAAGGGTTCGTCTACAGCGAGAGAAGCTTATATGTCAATATGGCATAACTCTTCCAACACAACCAACATGCCCGACAGACACAGCCAGCCGTACACAAGGTCAGGAGCCTGTCAACGAACCAATTGACTTGAGACGGAAACGAGATCCTCCACCAATGATCCCCATCTTAATAAAAGCCCCTGACAAAGACATTGCTCTCGTTCACAACTTCTTCCTAAACCAACTGTGGAAACCAGAGTACATCGGCACAGCTACTTAATCCAGTGATGCACTCATTGTGGAAAGCTAATGAACACTGAAACATTCATGTTGTGCAGATGAATTTTGTTCTGGGGGATGGTATACTTTGACGACTTCCATTAGAAAAGGTTTTAGAATGATAGGTTTTAAAAGAATATTTTGTGGTGATGCATCAATTTTATATTACTGCATTTTTTGCTATTTATTTATTTTATCAATACTGGACACAGTACTAATTTAATTTTTTACTAAGAAATCCCAAAGTCAATACCAAAGGCAGCAACGGAGTTGATGAAATACAACAATGTTCTGGTTTTTACTTGATCCTTTGATATTGTATGACCATGTCACTCAGCGGGCCTTTTTCATTTTCATAAACAGAGTAAGAATAACTTATTTTCTATAGTTATATGTACTGGTATTTATAGAAACAAATAAATTATTAAGTGATTAGTTTTGTTACATGCTTTTTATATGTTTAAACTCTTATTATCTCCTGTAAAGTGTACACTTAGATTCTCACTACAATGAAATGAATGCAATTCCATCAACAATCCTGCAGTGCCCTGTACTGTCCCCCCAGTTGTGATATGTAAATATCAGAGAGTTGCTTTACATCCTTAGGCTGGGATCTGTTTACTCCCAATGGTATAAGAGTGGTGGCATATGGTGAAGAAGCTGATTAAGAGAGGACCTACAGTTTAACAC
Organism: Coptotermes formosanus; assembly: GCA_013340265.1. NCBI lineage: Eukaryota > Metazoa > Arthropoda > Insecta > Blattodea > Rhinotermitidae > Coptotermes > Coptotermes formosanus. The sequence goes on from BLKM01004979.1 coordinate 539,385, forward strand.
AAACCCTGCAGTACAGGTACAAATTATGAGGACTAACAGAATAACAGTTCTGGAACTGAATAACATAAACAATTCCCAGCTTTCTTATTCTCTCCAACCTCATTTGTTCCTGTGCTCCACAAGTACATAAAAACCTGCTCAAGCAATAATACTTCTGTCTTGCATTTCAAGAGGTGTCCACTTTGAGGCTTGGCCATGACAACTTACTACTCTGACTGGCTTTCACAGTCTTCCTGCATTTCTCCATGCAAATGCCAGGACAGTACCTCAAATTAGTCCACAACTGCTTCCACAGCCATCCCCAATTTGTATTCATCATCCTGACACTATACAGTCTGATCAAAGATCACAGCAGAGTAGTTTGCGATGTGATTGGTATTTTGAAGGTCCTGCATTCAGACTCTGGCCTTGGGACCAGCTACTCTTACAGGATTGCGAGGTTGTCCTTAGTCATGGCAAAATTTTAAACAGACCTTAAAATAAGTGACTACTGCTTCCTTCTATGCTTCTTCCTATTCATTGTTCACACAGTATTACCATTACATGACCTATGCAACTGAGAGAGTCAGGTGCACAAATCCAGGGCACCAGGTCATGTCAACTACATTTTGGATGATGATACCTAATATTTGTGAATCCTCAGTATGATACACCATTCATGTCACCATTCTGGCACCTGGAATTTGGGGTGGCTCCTACACTTTAAGTAAGTTTGTGCACCCCTACACAAAGCACTCACATAACTAAGAACACCATCTGGATAGACCACCTTTATAATCCATCCTGGACCTTTGTTACTGCACATATGAAACAAAAATTCACTCCAAGTCAAGATTTGTGCTTATAATACTAAGTAAGTAAAGTGCTTGATAAATTGAATGCTTAAACTATCAGAGCTGCTAAATACATATTTACTGGATGAAAACACTGGAGACTGCAGACAGAAATAGGTCAAACACTGAACGTAGCAAGTACAGCAAGAAGTGCCATGAAATGTAACCCACAAGTATGTCTGAATTTTGGAACTGGAATGAGATGGTTTGAATTTGGAGGTGGCTTTCAGTCTCATTCTTGAGGAGGCAATAAAATGCAAGACTTCTGTACCGTGCATGCGTGGTGTGTGTGTGTGTGTGTGTGTGTGTGTGTACACCTTTTCTCTGTTAATAAATACTGAAAGGAAGGATACAGGAAAACCAACAAGGTACACTTTTCATAAGGTGTTTACTTACAATCTGATGTATTTCAGCTTCACAGTCATCCTAAAAGGTCACAGTAATACTGTGTGAAGATTTCAAGATTGCTGTTACATAATGACAGGCGGGTACAAGATAAAATATGAGTATGATAACAAATAATAAAACCAACGAAGAGTAATATAAAATATTAAGAACTACTTGTCACTGGTTTCATTGACTGTAATTAAATTCATATTTTATCTTTCAACATGTAATGGAGGTCTTGAAATCTTCCTACAATACCACTATGATCCCCAAAGAGCTCTTACGGGCAAAACATTTCTCATTATGAATAAACACCTTAAGAAAAGTGTACATTTTTGGTTTTACTGATTCATGACATGGGTGTGCATGGTAACAATATAAAGACTGAAAGGAAATTATACATTCCAAGACAGTGGATAATTTTCCCTCAAAAATCAATTACAAAAGCTTCAAATACATAGTACTTTTTAGTGCTGGCCTTGGCACCACAAAGCAGGGAGCATCACTGGTTGCTACGCAGCAGTGACATCGTGCACTCTAGAGCAGTCCGGTGATTAAAATGCCCTCTGTATGTACAGAGGAGATGATGATAAGCTGCCTGATGTACCTAACACCATACAATGAAAGTGTATGTTCCTGTTTACACACTGACCATCTACCCCTGGGGAAAGAGCCCCCTATTATTCCCTACATATGAATTAAGCCCAAGCCAACATTTTGATGGATGTACCTAACACCACACAATGAAAGTGTATCTTCCTGTTCACACACTGACCCTCTACCCCTGGGGAAAGAGCCCCTATTATTCCCTATGTATGAATTAAGCCCAAGCCAACGTTATGATGGTGGTGAAATGAAGAATCCTTGCCTTGGACAGGAATCTTACTCCACTTTCAGTCCTCAAAGTCTTTCACTGACATATCAAGATACGTGCATATAACCCAACTGAAACAACAGAATTAATACAACTAGTAAGAAAATGACAGTACCCAAAAAAACACACAATTGCCAGCATCCTCAAAATCTGCTCCTATTTGCAAATATGTGACAATGCTCACATGTAACAGACATGCTATGTACCTGTCCAGCTGCATTTTTAACCCTTCAATGACAATGGGTTTTAAATTTCAACTACTGACCGGGACAAAGGGATTTTACATTTACAGTACCCTTAAATGAATTCATGACCATATGATGCACTGAGGCTGGTGACATGTGGAGAATTAAATGGTCTGTACAGTGCGCCAAGGCCAGCATTGATGTGTTCATCTCCCAAATGACTTAAAGGTGATTTAGTCTGATATGAGGGGTTTAAACTAATAGAACAAATGATAAATTTCTTTAAAAGTCTGTAGTATATGGCTGCTTAAATAACACATACAAAGACTATGGTATGCTCATGCTTTGTAACAGAAAGAGGAAAAAAATCACAACAAATAACTTCTAATGGAAGGTCAGTTCCTAACTTACAAAAGCACTGTGCTATATCATTCTTAATCATAACATGAACATGGAGGACAAAGCTTCCGTGGCTTATCGGTAGGTATTGCTCAAGTTAAAAATAACTGCAATTCTGTTGGGTTTGGATGAATCGGGATTCATTTGCTCACAGACAATTTAGGGCATAAAGACATGAATGATTGAACTCGCTCACAAGAACTTATAATGCTGAGCCTCACGTGCCCTTACAACAGGGAATTTGATTATTACTGAATAACTACCAGTTTCAGACACACCCTGCATTGTGGGGCAGACCAGTCAGTTAAAAGTAGCTGTCAGAAATTAAACTTATGATCGACACTGAAGTTGAGTGAAGTAGTGGATGTTTCATATACTCTGAAATGTCAATGTATATTCAGCCCTTGTTTCATTCCCTAGTTGTGTTCCTGTAAAAGTGGCATAAATCAAGAATGGCGCAAATAAATCAATCCCCACCTGAGGTAAGGGGTTAGCATACCAGAATGCAACCAGCCAAAGGGTGTTAAACCAAAAATGAAACAGTGCAAATTAAGAAGTGGTGTAAATTGGCAAGAGTTGTTATAACAGAAAGGCATAAAACAAGAGCTGGGTGCATAACTTAACCTTTTTCTACATAGTTCCTGTGTTTCTTGAATATCTGAAAAACTATTAGCTTCTCAAGAAGGACTCTGCTCCATGTAGATAGTGTATTCATTCATTTGTTAGTTCCTGTGAAAACTGAAACACTCACTATACTGTACAATGAGCTTCTCTGTTGCCTGTCCATCTGTCAGCAGCATGTTCTTTCATCCAATATTCATTCCACTGCTGTTTTCAGTCATGATACCTCAGTTGTGCAAATGGATGAGCAATATCTGGGAGGCCAAAACTGGTACCAATGTGGAAACAGCAAGGAAATTATGGTGGACAGAACAGGCCACTGATTTCTATGGACAGATAACAGAAGATACCTTTCCCATCGTATGACATATTTCAACCACCACATGAACTCTGTGCATATAGCAGCTCTTAACCAAAACCTCCTGGGACTGAAAATGTCAGGTGGAAGTTTTACTTACCACCAACATCAGCATCATCTTGAACTTCCCCCAAAAGTGGCTCAGGTCAACCTTGACCTAACTGCACCTTGGTCTATTTAAACGATATTCGGACGCGTGACACCACCTGGAGACTTTTATGACATCAAAACATCTCCATATGCAACACGCACGCGCACCCGGACCGCCTCTTCTAGATTTGCGAAATTTCACAACTGAACAAATACTCACTTTAAAAGGGGGATAAACCCCCTCCCCTGAGTTTTGATACACGGAGTCTGCTCCTGTACAGCAATTGACGAAATGCACGGTCGCCTAGCAACAGGGAATAAGGGGATTCCTCTCTTGCTGACGTCAGACTGCACCGAATTTTCAAATCGAGCAGGATACACTAGGCGACAGATAGGCAGACAGACAGAAGGAGAGCGCGAGGGACAGACTCCAGCTGGGTCACCCATTATCGACCTACATATCGATACGCGCTGTTCTCAAACAAAACCGTATTCCCAGCAGTATGTCTGTAGGCACCTAAGTGTTGCCTGAGGTAATACGTGAAATGCGTCTCACGCAATACTATTTAAGGCCGACCTCAACGTGCATGAGACGCGTACCAGAACGACGCTCTGGCGTCACAGTCAACGGCGGTGCAAACACTCTTGCCTCTACCCAATTCCAGAGCGGCGGCGTGGTGGCATACATTCACATCTCGTATGGGCCAGTACTTAATCGTTTCGAATTTTACAGTGCCTTCCCACTTAAAGAATGACTGGTGATCAGTATACACTTCCTCATGGAACGTAACCAAAACTGTAAAAAAAAAGGGCGCGATATGAATATGGTCCTATATATTATAAAACTGGCACAGAAAAGTCGAAGATTCAGCGCCGTTAACACCAACAGACATGATTCCCCATTCACATTCGGCTCATTATCTGCCTCCCTCCTTCAGTTCATCTTATCACAGGGGTGCACAAATTTTTGCAAAAATCAAGGAGAAACCTCAAAATTCTAGGCGCCAGAAGGACAACCTGAAACAAGTTCCATACTGAGGACTCACAAATATGCGCGACTGTACAAAATTTAGTCGCCATGGCGACGTGGTACCAGGGACTTGTGCAGCCTTGCGCCACCTGCTTCTTGGTCTTCTAAGTGGCTTGTTTCCAAAAGCTTAATCCACTAAAGTTTATACGCCTTCATCTCCTGATCATTATACCAAAACAATTCGACTGCCACAATGCAAACCAAAGCTGTATAAACTACAGGCCTGAACATTATATACAAATACCTCTTTGCTGTTTATATTTCACTTATTTACAAGCTATTTACTGATGCTCTCCACAGCTCAGACTACACAGCATCCAACAGCAGTCGGCACACTCATTGACTGTGTGGTCTGTCTTGCCACAGGTGCACACCCTCTTCGAAAGAGTACAAGCCAGTGCTTCCTCTTTCAAATTCCAATATCGTCTCTTTTCCTTAAGATTATCCAGTAGCCACTTAAGTTTTCGTCTTCCTTACCTGCTCATCCCTTCTACTTTCCCTTCAATAATGTGTTTTATAAGGCAGTTCGTATGCAAGATGTGACCAATCCAGTTAGCCTTCCTTCATTTTATTGAACATTGGATGTTCTTTCTTCCTTGACTTCATGCAATACTGCTTCATTTTTCACACAATTGATCAATACAATGGCTGCCCATCACATCTTTCCCTAATTATTAACAATGAGACAGTCACTGAAATGATGCACTTCTGCCCTGAGTTGCCAGTTGATTGCGCAATGGGTTACGTCTATCCAGTGCTTCAAAATACATATATATGCTAATAGGAATTGCATGTTAATTACACTAATGTGTCACACATTTCTGTACATAGCTGTCACTGATAGAGACTGCTGCTAGCCTACATGAAATGATACTATACCTAACCTCAAAAGTTTTGTTGTTATCACATTTGTAATTTTCAAAATACAAAAGAAATTTTCTGTTAAAAATCTGTTGGCATGATGATTATCTATTTCTATAGAAAACCTGACAAACCTAGATACTGTGGTTCATTAGTTTCTGCCATGAAAATGAAAGCAACATACAAATTTCACATGACCACCATGTTATTTTACATTCCACAAAACTATGATCATGACAGAATTGGATATTCCTGTCATATCTATTACCACAATGTGTCAGCACCATATACTGTCACTACTGTCCCTCCACCTCAACTATGTGCACAACCACTAATGTGATATTTATCTATTTATGGTTCACCTAACAACACAGTCAGTAAATCCAGACAAAACAGCATCGAATAGTAGAATTGAGATTCAAGTCTTTTGGGATGTTACACTGCATCCACTGACAGTTACTGACATTTCACAGGGGCAAGGATTCTCCATGTTCAAAGCCAGGTACTCCAGGATGAGTAGAGCAATGACTAGTAAATGAGAAACTGGAAAGCATAACAAGGAAGTGATAATGGCCTAATTCAAGGTAATGAGCCAGCAATTTGCCAGAAGTGGCTAAGAAAAACTACAAAAACCTTTCAGGACAGCCAATGTCCCAACTAAGATATAAATCAGCCACCTCCGGAATAGACGTTAGAAGTGTTACCCCTGGTCTGGAGTCCTCAGTCCATTCATATCAATGTGGGCAAATTAGGGTGTAATCTACAAAGATGCAGTGCCCCCTAATGACACAATATTTACACCAATTTTAAAGGAAATCTGTCAGTTGGTTGAACGGTTATCAGGGACTAGACAGACACATGGTATCAACTTAAATCTTCAGAAGTCAATATACAAGTGGTAATAAATTCCCTTATAATATGACTGTGTTTACAATTCTCCAGGCACCAATATTTTGACTATCATTTGTGTAAGGGAAGTAATATCCATAACTGAACACATTAATATAATCATAATATATGCACCTTACACTATGGTGTGTAAGTCATTCTGCATGGAGGGGCAACCATAATAAACTACGGCTGCCAACACAAACAGTGGCTGTAACACAAAAGTCCACAAATTTTCCTAAGATCTGTGAGCAACTTCATATTTCTAAATGCCAGAAGGGTGACATGCAGTAAGTTCCACACTCAGAAGCCATAAATATTAGGTGCCAGCACATACATTTAGTCACCCAGGCAACCTGGTGCCTGGGATTGGTGCACCTCTGCCATAACATACAAGATGGTTGAAAAGTTAAGCAAACACGATATCCACGAAGCATAAGTGTACCATTTCCTATGTCTCTCTGTCACTAAAATAAAACCTCAAAGCCTGACCCTTGTTGAATAAATATTTTGTTTTACATGAGTCTGTATCAATATAATTAAATTTCAAAGGAAAACTTGGGCAAAGGGGGAAAGGCCTGCCTTGCTGAAATACAGTTCATTTTTATACACGTTATAAATCATTAATTAAGTTCCTATCACTAAAATAAAACCTCAAAGCCTAACCTCGATGAATTAAATGGTCTTGTTCATTCACATATGTTGGGTATCTCTTACAAAAATGAAACTTCAAAGCCTAACCTTGGAGGAGTAAATATTTCTTTGACTAACATTTGTGTCAATAAAATGAAACCTCAATTCCTGGAGCACAGTTTATGCCTTAAATATATGTTTACAACAGTAAGTTAAGTTTCTGTCAATAGAATGACACCTCAAAACCTATCACTGGTAAATGACAGGTTCTTGTTTTTTATGTATCTTGGGTGCTGCAATCTTTGTGTGACTCTGTTGTGTTGGCAATGATGAGAGGTACTCAGGACAGGCATAAAGCACCATATTACACATACATTACCATTTTCATTCAATCACACTGCTTTGGGTACTGATGTAATAGTACTTCAAAGTGCTAAGGAATGAAGATAAGTAACTGACTGATACATTGCATAAGTATCTTTATATTGTATATTGTTGTGTTATGTCTGATTTGATTAGTTCTGCATCCTAAAAGGATGTCTTAACCTGATGGGATTTATGGAATTGTGAGAAGAAATAAAAAAAAATAACAAGCCTCAGAAGATTAATCACATGCCTATTCTCTATCAGCACGAATCTTTCTTCATGAAATTACTTAAACATACAAAGACCTCCACCCCCAAGGTACTGACAACAAGAAATATGCATCACAAACAAAGTGAGAAGTTCCAATACACCATAAATTATAGTGAAAATAATGCCTCCAACAGTCACCAACATGTATCAAGTGCCTGGCTCTTACTTTTCTAGAAAGAAGGAACTAATACTTTCTAAACACTACCCATCCATTTCTACTCACAGGGACAGGACCAGATTCGTATGAACAAAACAACTTTGATATACATGATGCCCTCGTAACTCCACATTCATTTATGGCATGAGCCTTACATGCCTAATGAATGAATGAATAAAAATGAGTGGAAGCTGCCAACAAAACATTCATGTTCTAAGGAATCTAACTGCTTAACATCTGTTAAGGCCATCTATCATCAGCCACTCAAACATAGAGAAGATGCCTTCATTCTGGGTATCACTTACAGCAAAGCTCATAGCGTGAACAATTCTGCACCTATTCTTTTTTCAAAAACCCTAATTCAGTGCCACTTCATTGTTATGTAACACATAACGTAACAGCTAAGACTGAAGAACGACTACCATACCTGTGGCTTGTCTTACAACAACTACAGTAACCTAAATGATTAATAAATGATGATTATGATGACCATAATAAATCATCAAATCATGCTGTAGTCAGTATGCATACCATACTTAATGTTTAAATGTGAAGACATCTTAATACCATAGTTGCTGAGACTATATGACAGACACACACAGCAACGCACTTCTTTTGGAAGATATCATAACCTCCTATAAACATATAAAAGACCAGTAGCCACATAAGAGTGCATTTTCTAACAACCACTGTATCCAGCAGCGGTTTAACCACAGTCTGCAGTAAATATGTGGTGAATACTCTAAACCGTAACACTGACCCAACTGACTGTTAATTATTTTTAATCCAGAAAACGTTCCAAATATTCTTCAGTCTTAGATGTTTTTAATGAACTAAAATCTGAAGAACATTTCAGAATAATAACAGGCCTACTAAAACTGTATTTGTGGATACTCACCCTCTCCAACTTTTGGAAGTACTCCCTCAGGAATGAAATTGGATTCTCAGGTCTGCTCACACACAGTTGCACGATACAATCTTTCAAAACTTGTTGAATATTATGTCTCTGAACATAAGCTTCGCATTCACGCAAGCTCTGCTCTTCATCCAAATTTGCAGCCATCTTTGCTACTCTAAGTACGCACTTTGACCTAAATCTATTTTATATAATATGTTATCTGTTAACGTTCCTATTCTGTAGTCTAAGCTGCTTGCTCTAGTTCCACTAACTTCAAATGTCTTCCAACTTTTAATATTACAAAAACGAAAGTCCTTCCCACCTGAAAGATTGATTCACCTGGTCCAAGCACCGTAGATGTGCTAACAAATGACGTCTGAACTATGCGTACGATCCACTCAGCAGTGAGCGGTGCGCTAATCCGTGGCAGGGAGGTAAATTATCCGTATGGTACGGAGATGATAGCAAGTAATGACCAATGTGTTGATTGGAGAAGTTGGTTTCGTTTTAACTTTAGGTATGTAATTGAAGCGGTATTATCAGCGGGTGTTTATGTTGTGTGTGTTTTAGGCTTTGATGAGTAGTACAGTCACTCTTTTCGCTACATACATGTGCTGGTACTTGGGCATTTTACTTGGGATTGTCGCTATAAACCATTCACATATACACGCGCAACGTGACCGTTATGTGCTGTAGTATGTAAGATGCCCTTCACTGGATAAAAATATGTTTGGTTGGTGTTACCCTCTTTTGATTCCCCCTAAAGGGTATATAGTTGTGACTTTTTTGTAGTCAGGCTGTTACAGTCGTTCTACAATATGCTTGACTATTCCACACACCAAACTAAGCATCGAATATTCGCATATTAGGAGCACCGAAATCAGGACCACATAATAGTGTAATGAACATGTACATACCTTATGCACTGCGGAGGCAGGTGTAGGTACTTTCAGGCTGGATGAAAATGCAAATGTACCCTTAGGAGTGGCACTACCTAGGTGCATCTCAATTGCATGCCTGTCTAGTATATGTAAATGCACTGCTTTAAATTAGGTGTGCATTATCCACACAGCAAGGTGACAGAATGTTTCACATGACACGTCGCATATATCGTACAGAATCCCCGTAACCTGTGTTGTAGATACAGACTTTTCATTACATGATGTGTAACCCCACATTTTGAACATGTTAACACTTACAGGAAATGTATACAGAAATTATAGACTGTAACAGAATATATGCAACACAGTCACATATAAATATCACAAAGTCAAAATCTCTAAAACATGGTAACTCTTGCCAAACATGTGTAAGTTAAATTCTGCCGTTAAAAATTCATTATAAAACAAACAAAATTCATATACAGTAATACTTCTCTGTGTCAAAGACAGATGTCTACGGTTTTATCACAGCCTGCCAAAATGCTATGGAGATAAAGATTAGAAGTTCCTTTAAAACTTCAAGTGAACCTTAAAATGAGAAGAACTTCCACGTGCATTACTTTTTTTCTGGTAGTATACATAATTGGCACCCTTTATTTTAAGGAAGATAAGCAGGCGAAAAGACTTCAAGTAAACTAGTTTGTGTACTTAATATTATACATTTTATGTGCAGTCTTACAATATATACTTTTATTATGCCAACCACTGCACACAATCTCTTCTTGTGTGTTCCTCCTACATGTGTCGGCTGTTACTTCCAGCCATCTACAGAGTCAGCATCAAATGGTTCACACAACAGCAGTCTATCCTTGACAGCTGGAAGTAACAGCCGAAACATGTAGGAGGAACACACGAGAAGAGATTGTGTGCAGTGCTTGGCATAATAAAAATGTGTATTATAAACTAGTTTGCTTGGCAAGTATAGTGTGTATATTTTCCTGCTTGACTGACTAGTGTCAGCCTAACACACTAGTGAGTTTTTATTAGACTTAGATTACCATCACTATGATCAACTGTCTCACTCCTGTCACTGACTCTTAAACCTCCCCAACAGGTGGTGTATAATGCAACACTAGCAAAGCATCAGGTGGAGTGTTAGGCCAGTGCTTGTCGCTCATGCAGAAGGAAAAAAACACCTTATACCACCACCTTTCTTCACAGAAAAAAAAAAAAGGCAGAATTGTATACATGCATATATAGTTTTACAAAATCTGTCAAGACTCAAACAATACACATAACCATTTGGGACATTACATAAAGCAACCCTTTAAGACATGGAACACTCACAAAAAGTGTGAGTACACATAAAATTCACTAAAGATCTTAACGGTACCCTTGTAAGCCCTATACCACACCAAATTTCATCAAAACTGCTCAAGAACTTTGGCAACATTTCATGTGTATAAACACAGAAACATTGAATATTTTTTGAAAGTCAACTAAAAAATTTAATATCACAAGCAACCCTTGCATTCAAGATACAAAGCAGAGGTAGAATGGCAACTATCTGACACCACTGAGCCATCTCTTGTATTTATCTGAATTACATACAATAAAACGCCAACCTCTAAGCATCAGCCAGAACATATAAGCCATGACCATTTACGCCTATGTCCATCCAAATCATGCTCATTCTATCATGTATAATTCAATATCATATAGCCCAGCAGGTGGTACAACACTGTAACATAAATCAACATAATATTCAGTCATGATTCACCATGAACAACACACAGACCAGACATAACACAAATGAAACACTTCTAGTTTCAAACATGTTTTTATTTGAAACACATGTTATCATGTTCAGCTTATCATTTGTAAGTGCAAAATATAAGTACATATAATTTAAACTTACAATTCTAACTTCAGAGGCACTGAAAAACATCCATCTTAATTTATACGTCACAGCTCATCAGACGGAAAACACACCAATTCACTGACTCCTGCAATTTGAGGCAACCACGATGTTGTCACATTAAGAGTCAGAATCACTTACAATTGTGTGGCTTATAAAAAAGAGTTACAGATATGATAATATTCATATATTAACAGCCATTTAACAGAAATTTGTAAAGTGTAACACATAAACTGCAAGATTTTCATAGTTACTTTTTACATCTGGCCACTTCTCAGATGCTGCAAATTGTGACACTACATTCTACCTTTTCAGTTAAATCTAGCTTTTGCTTTATGCTTAAATGCACCCGATATTTCCTCTCACCGTACTTGGGCCCCATAATATTATAAAAGTTCCCCAAAAATTGAGGTTATTGAAAATGTTTGGCAGATGCATCTCATCACTGTGATGAAAAAGACTAAAATGGCACCACAAAGAACAGCATCCAACTTTTTCCTCAAAGGCAGCAGATACAATCCATCAGCACATACAGAAATCTGCCCTTTTGAAGGGCAATGCTAACAAACTTTATGTAAATGAGTACGGAAAACAAAATTTTCACGCAATTTGACAGGTCCAGTACTTGTGAAAAAATCGAGCCCAAAATGTGCTCCATTAAATCTCAGATCCATTAAATGGCGGGCCACTATGATGTACCCTAAATGAACCACAACATGCAAAAACAATATGAAAGAGATGGAGATACACAAAAACCTGGGAAAGGCATATTTATACCATACTAAAGGAACCTGGTAAAGGCTAGGAAATATGATGGCCTGTTTGCAACACTCTACACCATTTGGAGGAAGAGGAAATAACAAAAATCGAAATAAATAGTGCAATGCACAAATAAGAGGAAGTGGTCATGGCAAATTTCAATGTGTGGCTCAAATTTTTCATTAGGGGATGAAAGACACCACAAAAGCCTCACCAGAATTTGAACCAGAATTGTCCTAAATACAAGCAAGATGATACAAAAGACAAAACGTAAAGGTAGAGGTATACAAATAAATTTTGTATTATAGAACAATCCAGAATTGCTCAACAAATAAAGCAAATTATATGGAAAATCTAATCATGTTGGACAGGTCCAAGTTTGCCTGCAGATTAATACTTGTACATTATTCACACAAAAACATGACATTAATGATGTTTTACAGCAGTACGTTCTGCAAACAGTGGACATTATTTATGGCAAGTGTGGAAGGGTGCATGCCTTCATGGAACAAACCAAAATGTGAAAGACAAATTTAAATATCACAATACACCACTGCGATTTTCAAAATGTTAACAGTATTTCACATTAAAAAAGAAACCAGATGCTTGATACTACAAAAGTTTCACAATCAGTAAGTCTATTCTACTGTTCTTAAAAATGACTAGATTAACATTCCACCACATTCAGACAGAATATAGCTGCCAGCTGAAAACACAGTTGCATACTGATCAGATCACCCCAATCAAGGAACCAACATGTTCACACCGACTCCCATTGTATAAGAATATTGTTCCTATGCAGTTACACAAACGTGTAAAGTTTGGAAGTAAAGCACCCCCATGCACACAGCAGAGGTATTGTCTTGCCCGATCAAATTAAGATAATGACTGCCTCTGTTCACAGTTTGTGCTCTAGTCACCTAGATTCAGAAACAGGAAAAAATTACAAGCCACTGAATTTCAATGGACCTGAACTTTGTTTCACATGGGTTAATAAAGGTACTTCACTTCTAGACAAAAAGTAGATGACACAACACACACCCTCATATGATTGTAACTCAAATCACCAGTTAGAAACCCAGAGACAAATTTCAGAATTCACAATACAGGGCAAAGTTATATGATCAGAGAAAATAAACACTCTTAACACACTTCTCCATCAAATTCTTGATTTCTGTATCCACATTAAACAGCGTCCATTTGTTGGAGGTAATAATTTGTATTTTCTTGACATTCTCACAGCCAAAGAAATTGTTAAGACAGGTTTATACTTAATCCACGCACTGTTTAAGGCAAGTTTTACTGTACCGTACCTGAAGTGAGCATTGCAAACTAGCCTGGAATACACCGTACCAATGCCGCACAGCACAAATTCGTGACACACCACTTGCAGCACAGTCTTTTACAGCCTGTGCAGTCAGTTTCAAGATTGGTCTCACACACTACTACATTGAGAATGGGTATTCTCCTGACCACTAAACAAAGCTTCTGCACATCACAGTTCAAAGTTTTATAGCAGTCTACACCTCCTCTTGATCACTCATCACACATTTTGTAATTTAAATGGTATAAATTCAAACACTTTCCTTTAAACTGATTTCAAAAGCTACAACTCTTCTGCAGTGTCACAAAACAGCTTTCCAATCAGGCATGGATCAGTAAAGAAAGTTGAAAATCACAGGGAGATAGCTTCACCCTGAGGGCTATGGGATGTGAGACCGACAAGTGAGTATCTATCCTTGTCCAGGTGCGAACATGTGTAACAGTCAAGGTTACAGAAAGACTATGTGTCAAATCACACAAATAATGACTAAAATAAAATCTGACATTTGTACTTCATGCATTATATACAATAAATACACAAATTTTAATCATATCATGTATTATCACTGGATCACAATCTCGAGATTCTGATGACAAACACTATGCAATACTTGTTAATTTTATTTCTCATATATTCGTTCAGTTAAATAGTGAAAGAAATAAGCTGCCCAACCCATAACAGAATCAGACAAAATTATTTCCTGCATAAAGTTCAATGAAGAGAAGTTGAAAATTTACCTGTGATTTTAACACAGGTAAGGACTGAAATAAAAAGAGCATATACAAAATCATAAAAAACTACAACAGGCTTATTCTATATCACACTTTACTGAGTGCAAAATGGCCAATAAAATTCACCTTAAGCCATCAACATAATTTCAAGCTACTGGTATATTTTATCAGTAAAAACAACTGCATTACTTAACTTGAAATGGAAGTGTGACTGTTATAATTGCAATGGAAGTATGATTGTTGTAAATGCACCATAAACATTCCTGCTGCAAGATAACCAATTCGATTACGCATCATGGCATACACACCATTCTGGACAAGTCAATTAATGGAGCTTCACAATGCAGCTTACAGGAATCTGCTGCCAGCTTGCGAACATATAGGTAAACTGACATTTTCCAATTCAGTCTTTATGAGTAAGAATGAATAAACAATACACTGGTTTGCTGCTAAAGTATGACATGATCTGATGTCTGCATTGTGTGTTCAGTGAAAATTCTATCACAAGTGATATATGAGGTAAAAAATATTGTCCCAATACAGAAGCATTACACCATGAAGACGTAACGGAAACAAACCTCCACATTCTTAAGTTCAGTACTAGCAAGGAGGCAAGTGGTCAGCACCATTGTGTTCAGTACACCTTGGGTAAAAGGCTGGGTGGGTCCCAGACCCAGTCTGGATACAGTGCACACAGCAAGGAGAAAATCTGTGCCACCGCCAATCACATTACTGACTGAACTGTATGGTCACATTAGAAATACACAAATTTTGTGTAACACTCTCAGACAACCCTACCACACATATAACATACAATAAGCAAGCAGCAGCGCATGGTGTCAAGCAATCGCAAAATCATAATGACTAAAACAGCATGAATAGCTGATGATCAAACACCAAATTCTGAAACTTGTCCTTTGCCCTAGAGATGAATTCATGGCAGTAACATGAATAGGTATAAAACAACCAGATGTTAACAATTCTGCACATCTACTGAACCATTTTAAAGAAGAGTAATGACAACTATTACAAATTCTGTGTGTGTTATGTCTCCACATTTTAAAGACTAAAATGCACTAATTAATATATAAAAATTCAATCTCTACATTCAGTTTCCATTATAAAAACCAATCAGTTAATGCTGTACAAGGAAGTAATCTTTGTAGAGTGTGAGAATCACATGAAATACACAAATGCACTCTATAAGGGAAACACAGAGGTTTTAATATTAAATGCATAGGTATGTATACTAACAACTAGGGTTTTAAAAGGTTAAACTTAGAAATGTGTGGATTCAAGTTTGGGTATATAATGATTGTACATCTGCACAGTCATCATAAAAAAATTTACAATTACTGAATGATGATTATATCAAAGAGAATGATGATAACACTTCCTAATGTCACTTCCATAACAGGCATATCAATCTCACATGAGTATGTTAGATACAGAGAACTATGACAAAACTGTATTCCTTAGGACCTTAGGACACTATATATCAGACCAAGAAAAATTCCCTTGGTATCCCTTGGTGCACAGTAATGAACTTTAGTACAACTTGTAAAATATTCACCTTATTTTCAAATTGGGCTCTTTGAACTACATAAATGTTAACATACCCTTCAACAAATCCTAAATTCTATACCACTAAATCCTCCAATACAAACATTTTTAATTACCAACACCTCACTGTCGTGCTACAGCTTCATATAATTTGGGCAGTTCTGCTTCCAGTCGAACAACTCGTACTCTCGATTGCAAGTGCCATTTTGAAGAATCTGATGCAACTGATAAACCCTCCAGATTATTATTTGTGTAGGTGGTCAGGAATGAAACAAGTTCTTGTGAACCATCTTGGTCCAGATCTGCAATCAGCACTGCAGGAAGGAAACAGAGAATGAGTTAAAATGTAATTTATCACATTATTTTGAAATAATAATCATGAGTATGGTATGGTAAAATATGATGAAACTATGCATAGTGATATGAATGGCAACGGGATTCCTTTGAGAGTGTAAACGCTGAAATGTTGAATCAACAGCCACTCAGTAATAAAGTGTGTGTTGAAGAAATAAAGTCCTCCACACTGGCTCTAGAGCCAATTTGTATGTGATGACAAAGAGAAAACACTGCTTTAGCTGGGAATAATACCCCAGTCATCCGGCAAGTAACTTTCCTGTTTCACGTGATAACAAGGTAAGTCATTTACCAGACATACTGATCCCTCGAATATGGTATGTGTCCTGCAACTGCACACATGGTGCAGCACTCCACGCAAGTATCTGGTATCTGGTACACATTTCAACCAATATTCATATTACCGAGTCTTAGTTCTAATACAAAAAACTTAAAGGTAATAAGGTTACTATGCAAGATGACATCTCACTGCATTATAATTTAATGGGTAAGGTATCATACAGCAAATATACCATAAGGCACCCAATAAAATTGTGAAGTATGTGAAACAGGTAGCCTGACAATCTTAATGTCACATACACAACCCAGCTGACAATGGAGAACTCTGTGATGCACACAACTAATTCTGTATTAATCTTTATGATATCTGGGCAGGTATTTAAACCTTAGTGCATGGTTTAAGAAAAGCATGAGTATTATTTCAACAAGAGAGGACAAAATTATGAAAGAAATGTCATTTTGTAGAAAATAAAACAGAGATTATGCAACATGTCTTAAAAATGTAGTAAATTTCCTCATTGCCTAAATACATCAAATTAATTTCTAGGAATGTTATCCTACATGTGTTTGTGTATGGAAATGCAGGAGTTTAAAAGGGTAAGCAGCAAAACAACTACAGTAAAGTATCTGACAAGGGAGAAACAAGAAAACTGTAGATATCTGCAATACAGAAATATCTTAGGAAGCAAAAATCTGAAACACAAAAAAGGAGAAATGAGAGTAAAAAGCAAAAAGCAATCCCATTACAAGCCTGGACGGGCCCTGTGGGCTCCCAGATTACATGACAATCAGCACATGAAGGTGGTAAGGTTGTCAACCCTATGCACCGGCTGCCTTTACCCCCTAGGAACTACCCCTGGTACTCACTGCTGTTAGAGGCTGAATCAACCCCATGGCCATAGTGTAGTGAGCAGGATTATGTCAAAGAAAACTTCCAGTGGCACCATCAGGAATCGAACCCGCAACCTGCCGGCCTGTAGTGCAATGCCTCAACCAACAGTGCCACCACATGCCCCAAAAATGAGAGTACATGAAGGAAAAATTTGCATTATTAATATTAGCACTTCAAGATCTATTACCAACTCCTGGTATTTATATCATACCACTGTATATACTTTGGACAAATCCAACTGATAAGTGCAACACACTGCCAAAAACTTTATTTATTTATTCCAAAATATGTGGAGGCACTGGCTTAGCATCACTCTATATTAAAATTTTGTCCATGGTAACAACAACAAGAAATTCACATACATGACTGCTCTTGGAAGTGAAGGTCTGGCTGACAAAGCTCATCCTTTTCTGATGGGCCATGATGAAAGCAAAGCTGCGTAACTTCATTCAGACTCGCATTCACTATGTGGCTGTCAGTAGCATTGAACGTATAAAGCACCACTCGTTCTTTCAATTGATGGAAATCCACTTGCACGCTAGTCCCATTCCTTTCATTTTGCATAACAGGTGTGGTGACGCTACGGCTGAATCTCTCTCTCCCAAGATGCATGTCAGCCCACATCCTGCTCCTCACCATTCTCTTCAAGCGATATCGGAACAGAGGACTGGTGGATGTTGTGTTATTGGCACCATTGTTTTTCATCACAGACGGAGGCATTCGACTGTTGATAGAGGTCCATGTCCAAAACTTCAACACAAACCCACTGATTGGCTCTACAAAAGCTCCACCAGTTGAAGTTCCAGAGCGGCTGTTGAATACAAGAACAGCAGGCACCATACCATAAGTGTTATCAAGCTGGTAACTCAAAACAGTCTCATTATGATGTCGTTCATCTGTTATTTTAACAGTGGCATTGCAGTGGTTGGGACACTGCCCTTCATTCATGAGAGTCAGCCAATGACCATTCACTTTCTTAACAGTTGATGACACACCCTGAACTTGATGCTGTTTGAGCGGAGGACTCTGCAGATAAGTAGACAGAGTCAACTGCTTGCGTGTGGCATTTTCGTACAGCTCTTGTACCGATATTCTTCCTGATGCTGCAGAATAAATACCAAAGTTTCCATTACTTTCAACTCTTACAGGGAGACAAATTACACAACATATTTAAAAAGTGACCAAAGTGCCCAAAGTGTGCAAAATGAAAATCCTGTCCACTAACATTCACTCTCCAAAACAACTTAATGCACCATCAATCATCATGACCCAAATAGCACATTCTCAGCTGTATAATGATAACCAGAAGGTCGATTGCGGCACAAGGGAGCGAGAATAACCTGGAAGTTGCTGTGGCCTGTCTGAACGAACTATCTCAGTGCTGGACAGACTGCTGGAATACATAAAATTAGGACAGCCCATCTCTAGGACGAGATTCAAACTGTGTGTCTTCAATACAAAGCGCATGCACTACATATGACAGTGCAGCCTTCAAGCTTCCATGGTGGTTAGTTACCAAATTCTGCTTCCACTCTTAGGTGATGAAATGCTGTGGTGGGGAGTTTCCCAGTGTTTCAGAGAGTTTCACTGTCTCCATAATAATATCAAAACAATGAACATTCTAGCACTAACATCTACACTCCCGGGCCATATGGCAATCGTATATTCCACAAAAAAGAACTGAAAAGGAGGGCCCTACATTTCAATTAAGTTCTGTAGGCCACACACCCACACACGCACACAAACTTCAGAATGCATCATGATCCTGAACTATAAATACTTACATCACAGAGATGCCTGTACATTTGATCTTGAAGACACAGCCAAAACATCAGAAAAATGCATACCACAACACACTTTCATTGCCAAAGAATCGAAAAAAGATAGCTCAGAGTGCTTCAAAAACTACTTGAATATCATAATGTTGCAGTCACGTACGCCTTAGTGTTTTCTCACCTTCAGCTTTACCTGCCTCCTGGCATGTATACACTATGTTCCACTCCTCATCCACAGAAAGACCTCGGACATGGGCACATGCGGAAAAATGAACAGCTTGTCCTATGATTTCACCCTTCTTGCCAGATATCACAATAAAGTTATTTCGATCAGAAACAGTAGCAAGTCTTTTACTAGTGTCATTGAAGCTGCATACTGTAACCAGCTCTCTCATACCATCTCCATCCAGGTCCGGCAAGACAATAGGGAACTCCAAATCAATGGCACTTCTGTTATCACGATGACTATGGAGATACCACACTATACTACCTGGAACAGATTAAAACAAACTTGCCTACATGCTCTCGGACTGAAGGGTGATATTAAAAATGTAAATTGTTTATACATAATGCCTGTCTGCCATCTAAATAGTAGCAAAGGGTTTCACAGACATCAACGGGATAGCAGGCAATATCAGGTACTTCAGACAGTGCTAACGATGGCTACATTAATGGGTATTGGTTATTTATTTAAGATTTCCCCAGAATCAATTAGCTGTGTGCTAATAAACTAAAATACATAACACACTAAGTTTCTGGGCCCTCAAAATAACTATTTAAGATATTTTTCTAACATACAGATCTTAATGAGATACAACAATCATGACTTAAATTAGGTCCAGGCTGCCATACATCATACTTCATGAAAACTCTCAATATGAAACACTAACTCCAGGTATTCAAACTCAGATGTAGGCTATATGTCATAAGAATATGTTACAGCACATAAAAAACTACACTTAGATTTATTCCACATAATATACTATCATCAGAACCCTTCAGAAAGGAAAATACATACAGCTGGAAGTTAATCAAGTTCGTCATACCTGGTATGGGATTAACAGCCACCAACAGCTTGCCAGTCCCCACCGCAATACAATCCTCTGCTCCATCACCTGTGACATCAATAAGTGAACAATCCATCGTATGTGGAGTTCTAGGAAAGTGAATATACCAGGCAACCTCCCCTGTAGATCCAATCAGTGATATGAGTCCCCCTCCACTTGCAGGGAAGTCCCTCAAGTCCTGACCTGTTTGAGCTGCGTTAATAATATCACCTCGTGCAAGGAACACCAAGTTGCGGCCTCGACCTGGAACTCCGGCCACCACATTGATCCCGCCCTTCAATTCTGTGAAATAACCACATGCTCTCTACATTCATTTGCACACATCAAGTTGCTCAATCTGTCTGAAAATCAGTATACAAAATATATGCCACAAGCATGTAATTAGGTTCTATGAATGTAATAGTGAATTTGTATGTTTTACCATTTGCTATACTCATCTTGCTCAGTTAACATCTCACGAATGTTTTGGGGGGTTATTTTTCCAGTTACAATTAGTATGATAATCACTATCACTACATTCATCCTTCAATTGCAAGGCCATTTTACTTCTAAAAAAAGAGCTCATCGTATGCACTGGATAGGAACATGAGTGGGACCCACACCCAGTCTACCCTAATGGTAACAGAAAACATCTCTGACCCCCGAAAGAAATTGAATCCAGGTATTCAACACTTAGCCTACTCACTCTATTGCCTGAGATATCATGCCTCCTCTTTAAGTAAGTGGGGAAAACAATTTGAACAAACATTAGGTTTACAAATGATGATAAGAATTACTTCAGGAAATGCTTGTCAAGAATTGTCATCATCTTTGCTTTACAAAATACTAAAAATTATAAAATACAAAACAATTTTAGGAGTTGTTTTGTATGGTATAAAATGTGACTTCTCATGCTGAAGAACATACACCTACATACGTATGAAAACAATGTATAGCTGTAAATATTTTGCCTTCATAAGAAATGAAATAAGTGGCCAATTTAGGGAATTATATGACATGTAACTCTCTCTCTCTCTCTCTCTCTGTGTGTGTGTGTGTGTGTGTGTGTGTGTGTGTGTGGGGGGGGGGGGGGGGCACTCAGACTATTTAGCATCAAACAGCAGGATGATTCATACAGCATAAATTAGAAAACCTGTTCGAGGTACTACACCAGTGTTTACGTACAGGGATTGAGGAAATCCATACAAAACATCAGTCAAGGTAGCTGATGATCCAGATGAGACCTGAAACAGGCATCGTGCAAATACAAGTCTACAGAATCACCCAAACAAACCCACACAGCAGAAATTCTGTGATTTATGCACAGCACCAAGCAAATGTTGTGGAAAAACCTCCCAGTAAGTGGCCACCTGCAAGACTGTGAAGAAGGTGGAAAGTGGATCGAACTGCCTCAGTATCACATCATATGGGAGGCTTAAAACTGCAATGGTGCTGGAGTTTCAATGTGAACTACTGCCCATAACATTCAAATTCATAGTACCCTCGAACGCATCCAAAACCATATGTTGAACCGATGCTGACAGCATGTGAGGAATTAAACGCGTGTATCATGCAGAAACAGTAGTATTAAAGGGTTAAAATCAGCAATGCCATTCTATTACAACACTACAACACTGTGTGGGGCATGCTGTGGTGCAGCTGGTTGAGGCACCGCTCTACAAACTGGAAGGCTGCAGGTTCGATTCCCAATGGTGTCACTGGAATTTCTCATTGACATACCAGTAATCCTTCCAGCCACACTATGGTCCTGGGGTCAACTCAGCCTCTAACAGAAACGAGTACCAGGAATACTTCCTTGGGGGTAAAGACAACGGGTGCATAGGGCTGACAACCTTACTACCTTCACGTGCTGACTGTCCTGAAATCTGGAAGTCTCAACCGCCTGGAACCTAAAGGGCCTGACCAGGCCTGTAAAGGGATTTTTTTACCTTTACAACACTATGTCATTACCCTGACAAGGTGTCATGGCCCTAACAATTATTAAATATGACACGTAAACTCACCCAAACCTTGCAATGTTCTCTCCCATGATTTGGTTCTCAGCCTGACAGGTGCTGATGGACAGGTTGCCCAATCACAAGGCAGAATCCACAGGAATACAACAATGGTCAGTCCACAAAGGAGGATTGAAATAATGAAGCTAACTTTACGTAATGGCGACATTGGCTCCAGGTGACGTGGGAGTGATCCGTCAGGCTTAATAATTTGCATTTCATCACTAGTAGACAAATCATGGTTTGGCAGGCCATTTATGGAGACCTCACCCTCTCCATCATGCCCCAGTGGTCGATATTCACCCATCTTTTTACCTAAAAAATATATAAAACATCACTGATGTGAATTACAGCTTAGTACTGACTTCATTAATGTTTTTAATATTTAGCATTACTTTGACATCTTCACCTTTCAAGAATGAGTAAAACACAAAATCATAAATTACAGTCAGAAAAGACTTAAATGTTTACAGCAAATGAATGATGAAATAATACCAAACAGTCTAATGAAATATAATACAGAAGGTACAAAAGCTTTTTGAGGGAAACAATAAGGTGTGAGGTTGAATGAATGAATGAATGAATGAACAAATGAAATGATCTGAAACTCACACAACACAATAAACATGTACCACATCAAACACAGTGTACAATTTTCATATATGCATCACCCACGTTAAACTACATGATTTCATTCCATGATTTAACAAACCTTCTACTTTCTTAGCAACTTTTTCCTTTTTCCAAAAACTGCCTGGTAGTATTCCACAGGCAATATAATGTACATAAAACATATATGCTGTGTACATAATTTATTATGTAACATATGAAACTGCTACAGAATCAGGAAATTATATGTACACTGTAAACCTATATAGTAAAATTTAAAGCCGCATTATGTGTAAGGAAAATCATATACCTTTGTGCTTATCCACTGAGTCTTTATTAGTTACAACAGATTTGCTGTTGTCACTGCAAACAATACTATTGAGCTCCTCTTCTGTAGACTCTGTGTCACTAATTGACTGCGGAAGTGGAGAGTACACCGCTCTCAGTCTCACCCCTCCTCCTGACATTTAAGTTAAATCTGAAAATAAAACATGCTTGTACTCTACTGTCATTTTCTACAAGTTTCAAATTTGTCATTTTAAACCCATTTTTTTAAACTATATGCAAGAACAAAACAACATATTCTTCATTACAGTTTTAGATTTATACAAACAACACACTTAAAAAACTATATTATACATAAACACCTAACTGAAACATGGCCCAATCCAGTACACAGTTCATAATTCTGTGCTTACAATATGTCAGTTGGTCACCATGAAGAACACAATCAGCAATAATTCCTTCTTTGTCATAGTGGTCCTCTTGTGCTCTCAGAAGTATTTGGCTACACACACCTCCCTATTGATACCTGAGACTCAAAGTCAACCACCCTTCAAGCCATTCGGTACTGTCAATAAAAATAAACAAAATTAATACTGCAAATCCTACTGATTTACTTCCTTTGGCTTAACATGGTTTCAAAACGACTGCATGCCATACAGAGCAACAGTAATACTGTCACTGGCACACACATGTACACTTACCTGAAATCCCATATATCTAAAACATAATGGCCCACTCTAGCATCTGATGGACTCCTACACCAAGCACATACATATGCACTATTCTTAAAAAAAAAAGTACTGAAACCCACAGAAGAGCTGTATCATAAAATTCTGAACAACAGAATCTGATATCCAAAGATTTGAAAAAGACATAAATATTACTATAATACAATTAAACAGATGGTTTAATAGTAATCTATTAATACTAAATCTGGAAAAAACTTATTTACTTCAATTTTTAACCAAAAATACAAAAGCAACAGATTTACACATCTCACATGCAAATAAAAAAATTTCCAGTATACAAAGTACAAAATTTTTGGGATTGTTGATTAATAATAATTTATTGTGGCATTGCCACATTGATCAAATGATACCTAAATTAAACAAAGCAACTTATGTAATTAGATCTCTAAAACAGGTATTGTCTGTAGAGTCATTAAATATGGTTTACTTTTCAATATTCCATTCAATCATGTCATATGGTATGATGTTCTGGGCTATATCAACTTACAGCAAAATTATATTTAAAATTCGAAAAAGAGTAATAAGTATTATTACAACTTCTAGTAATAAGGATTCTTGTTGAGATCTATTTAAGAAGTTGAATATTCTCCCTCTTCAATCCCAATATTTACTTACTCTCTTTATGTTTGTGGTAAAGAATAAGGAGCTTTTCAAAATGAACTCGGATGCACATCATTTTAATACTAGATCCAATCATGATTTACATCTGCCTATGGCAAACTTGACAGTATTTCAGAAGGGAGTGTGGTATTCTGGCATCAAAGTTTATGATCATCTTCCAGCGAACATTAAACAATTAGCAAATAATAATTCTAAATTCAAAATGGCCTTAAAAAATTCCTTCTTAAAAACTCTTTTTACACATTGGAGGAATATTATAATTGGAATAAGAATCTTGGTTCTTAAGATTAAATGCTAGTTATCATTACAAATTTATTGTATTGCTGGTGCTATTTTAATTAAGATGTAATTCAAAATATTTATGATTATAATGGTTTGTAACAGATCTTGAAAATGAGTGATGACTATGTACAGCTGACAAATTAGTTCCTAAGGTTGTTGTGGTAAGTTGATTACTGAGGACATGCTGTAATACAGTGAATTTTAAATATGACAAATGGGTTTATTATAGATTTAGATTACTGACACTGTTTATTATAAAGATGAAATGACTGACATTGTTCAATAATGTTTTTGGTACTGTAGCTGTGATTTTATTTATTCTTACTATTGAGAAGTATCTACGGATATAATGATGTTAATAGTTACTTCTGCTATAGTATAAACTCCATAGGACGCATTGACAAGCTCTATATCCTATTGTTTTGTGCCAGTGATGGATCTGTGAACGCAAATAAATGAATAAATGAATAAACGTATTCCCGCTAGCCTTGTCGCCCCTTCTTGACTTTATTCAAACGATTTTCACATATTTTGCTCACTTTTATTTTTTGCACATGTAATTTTCTCGGCTTTATGACGCTATTTGTTTCTGTCACTTCTACTTGGTGCTGAATAACGTAAATTTGTCACAAGCGTACACATATTAACGAAATCTGGAATGCTCTATGATTGTTTAAGCACTACTTTCAAACAACCCATCCGTGAAATCCACATACATGCACTGCATCCATAGTTACTGTTCAGCACGCACGTAGGGCTACTTGCATTAACACTCACGTCTAGCACGGAGACTACCTAAAAAGGAAAAGTATATTAATATTTGACTTTAAAATGTGACCCTTAATTGGCAACTTTCATCCTCTGCAGACGGCAAACATTTTACACGCCTCCTTCTATGGCTTCCTAGATACACAGATTATTTTACCTATATTAAGGAATTTGCTTCAAACTTCTCCTAGGAACACAGCCTACGAGCGTTCCATCTAATTTAATGGGTTCATTTGCTTCAGTGACAACTTACAGTTTATTCATTCTAAACAAAGCACCATATATCTCTGAGATGCTTACAGGATACGTAGCAACTAGTCGTTATGAAAACTTTCCTATTAGTCACAAAAGTGATCATAAATACGCAGTGAGCCTACACTTCCATAAGCACCAGGCCACGCACATCGAAGCTGGAATCTTACACCATGCTTTCCCATACTCAGCAGTAAGTCGCTATACCATCAGAGGTATCCAAATGAGTTATGTTAAATCATGCCGGATTACACGTAACTGCACATTATTAAATCGTCCCTTTAATGGTGGCAACCAAAGTATGAATACTTCGGAATTTCGAACTGCAAGGAAGTTCATTTAACAAATGTACTGACAATATTGCATCTATATATTCAACTTTATTTCTAGTATAAGAAATATTTCTAAAACCATTAAATTTCGTGTAAATGATTAAGATTATCGGTGTCAACAACATCCATACGTGCTCAATATCAATCTCAAAATAGTCAGAGTGAGTATGTCAAAGGTTTCATAACAAATCTCTGCACCCTTCTCGAACTTCATGTCAACGACAATGCAAAGAATTTTACGTAATTCAACTCATCACACTTGACTAAATACAACGACCGTGCACACAGAATCATTATTTACACCGATCGCCGTTCATTCAAAAACAGCCAAAATTATAACACCGAATCACTGGTCATGTCACGGAGGAGCTGTTACATTCTCTCGGGGCCTCGTCGTCCAAGGAATATATGCAAATATGGCGTTACGAGTGGAGTGGACAGACGAAGCTTGTCAAATGATCTGTGCTCGTCACTGAGCTTGGCGAAAAGTTTGTGTAATTATGAAACAAAATAAATGAATTATTTGTGATGCTTTACCATGTCTTTACATATTATACCACAAACACGGAAAACCAATAATTCCAATACTGTTTGCAAGCTGACAGACCTGAATGATCATGATTGCCATGGTTTGGATTTGAGTTACCTAGGCGCAGGGGATGTCGCTTTACGTCAAGTCGAGAAATTTAGAAGATGGATAAATTGACTTTAATTTCAGGAACGCTTTTCATGGCAGCTGATGTGTTTGCCATCGTTAGTTTAGCAATGCCAGATTGGATAATAACAGATGTTGGAGGTAAATACTGAATGGTTCTATAACAGAAATCCTGCATATTACGTTTAATAAGTTCATTCATAATAAATTATTTTGTGCCAGACCTTGGTTGGAGCAAGGTAGATCACTCAGAATTTTGATCAGAAAGTTGGTTTTAGTGCACAAACGCTTGCCTGCCAATTTAGCAACAAAACTGGCGTTAATTTGTAGTCTGAATATTTATGTGAAAGCGTTTCGTAATGACTTTTCTTCTCCAGGAGACACTCGCCTGGGATTAATGTGGACCTGTATAACCCTTTACAACCGACCACAAATATGTTTCACTCCAGATTTACAACCAGAGTGGCTGCTGGCACTAGTTTGTATATTTGTTGGTTGTATTTGTATCACCACTACGATCATCCTATTAGCTTCCTCACACTGGGATCGAAATGTTGTTCCATATGCTCGATGGGTTGGCTTTACTGCAAGTAAGTATGTATAAGACTGGAATTTGCGTCATTGTTTAACAGATATGTTGTTATTACTAACGTTGCATAATGGTTGTTTCTGGGTTCACACCTGTCACCAATATTCCATATCATTTACATAATTCATTAAAACCAAAATAAAGAGATAACACTCACTGAAAGGCTACACTGCCGTACTACTGAAATATTACTGGCTAATCTGACAATTTCTAAACTACTGAGCTAACTCACAGCTAATTCAAAGTTGCATAAATAATGTAAATGAAATTAGGCTTCATTATGGCAGGTACTACAGGATATTATGTACACATACCAAACAGCTGGAGCTAAAACCTTGCTGAAGAACCCAATAATCCAGTGCACAATTACATTAAATCTAATACGTTAATTACATATGCTACAACAAAAGTGTTTGTTCCAGTGGTATTATTCTGCCTTGCTGCAGTCATTTTTCCAATGGGTTTCCATGTTGATGAGATTGGCGGGCAACCATACCAGCTACCAAACAGCCATCAAGTTGGAGTGTCGTACATTCTGTTTGTACTAGCTCTGTGGATAACTGTTATCTCAGAACTTTTTGCAGGAAAAGTTTGTCTCCCTCACTTTTAAGAAGTTGCAGTCATTTGTCAGTCTTCCAATTGTCTGACCTCCTGTAGGTTGTCTGATTATCAGGCAGTTATATAAGGAATGAATAATGCAAGACTCTTCTGTGATCACAATACACAAAAAGTTTTTAGACTGAAATATTTTATGTCAGTTTGTAAGATATTAATACTTGCCAAGCAAACTGGCCTCTGCCCATCAGGATCATCACATCATAAGGAAAGCTAAAGCTGCTTCACTCATATGGAGAGGGTTAAAATTCCCAACAAAAAAATTCGCATCTCAATGTCTCTACTGTTCCTAAGGATGCCTGTCTGGGACAGATGAAGAAGCTATGGACATTATTTGTCTCCTGAAGCAAGATAACTTCGCAGGAAGCACGAGAACCACAATTACAGACAGAAACGAGGGGTTCGCTTAACACTAGAATGGCCACAGCAAGGTGCTGCTTGAAAAGTTGTGTTATATCCTTCTGCAAATTGAACCTTAGGACCAGTAACAATCTTACAGTTTGTGGAAAAGGTTCTCTTCATAACATTCCTAGTATTTTCATGCTTCAATGAAAACTTGCACACTGCATTCTCAACTGTAGCTGCTTCCCTACAAGTCACACATTCACCACAAATGCGACTGCTGTGTCACTATTTATATTTCATTTCCCTTGTGTTTGTCTGATATTCATTTGTTTGAATGGCAGCTGTGGTATTTTCTTTGTTACCATAGGTTGTGATATGCCCTTCACACTTTCTGTTCCCAGTGAATCTCCTTTGCATTTTACCTTATCTGTGGTGTTACATTAATATGGAAATAAGTTTTCAGTATTATTCTTGTAAATTAATACTCCAGTTGATATCAGGTGTTATGCGTTAGTGTATTAACTATGCAAATGAGTAAAAGTATGGTAGATAAAATGATGTACAGTATATAATTAAAGGTTTTGTAATTGTCAATAAAGTTCTGGCCATCAGTGTTGAAACTATATATTTCTTTCATCCACTTAAACAGTCAGACCTAGCCAGAACTTCACCAGACTACCCCTGCAATCCTTCGTCTTTGTCCAAGAGGTAAGTTCTTTATGTTTTTTAACACACCTTGACATATCAATACTTGTTTGCAATTGCTTTACAAAGGCCATAAAATTTTCTGTATCAGCTGAGTTTATAGCACTCATAACATACACAGTCTGGGTTTTAACCATGTCCCAGCAAGGCGTTTCAACTTTCTCCAAGGGATGAGTTTGTACTGCAGAAAAAAGTGACTTTCCCCATACTGTAACAGTGCTGCTCATTTGAGTTTTCTCTAAGGAGTGCCTGAGACTTCACTTTCTTCGGCTACATTGTGCCAAATGTTGGGAACAGAAAACATATCAATTTCCCCAAGCCTGCCTCACCAAGAGAACATTTCTTCTAATCACTATTTTTTCTGTGACATACTGTTTTTGAGGAATGGGGTGTGTTAGATACCTGGCTATTTTATGTTGTACATATTAGGCACACCAGCCTGTGGTCACTTTAGAATAGCTGCATCCAACCCTGAAGTAAAGATCATTGCTTGTGTCTGCTCTAGAACAATTTTCAAAGTCTGTAGTCAGTATGACCAATGTGTTTGCCTTATGACTACTACTAAAACAATTTAATTTCTCTTTGCATACTGTTATATGTCAACTTGAAAAGGAGTCTTTCTAGATGCTTGTCTGTTTCTCTGGAAATCTGTGGTAACTTTGAGGATTGCTCCATCCTGCACCATGCGCCAAGCCAGGAGGGCAGTATTACGGGCGTCACATAGACCTGAATGTTCCCGGCCCTCAAACTGCAGACCAAGTTCGGACAGTGCACCTTGGAGACCTTGCGGCTGCCTCTTGTAAAACTTCTGCAAAACGTGACATTACACAGAGTAGTTATAAAGGTGTAGTATAAAATGTTGACACCAACATCACATATTCATCTCATGCTTACTTGAAAAACCCATATTGAACAAATAGAGAACATTCAGGTACCTCAGAAATACACTATCTGATTTCCCAGTATACCTTCTTTTCTAAGTTTCAAGTGTAACTAGTTAAAATCAGACTCATGTTTATATAAAATATTTTGATCACAAAGACCCAGGAAATCATATTTTACAGTAATGTACACAATTCACAAAACACTCTGTGTGCATGTACTGTGTGTGCAAGCTCATGTGTGTTTTATGTTACACCTTGATGCGATGGGCATTCCCTCCCTGGTGGCCGATACCTTTTCTATCTTTTTGTTCACTAGCACCACCCTCAGAGGAAAATGACTTCAATGAGTTGAAGGTGTTATTCGTAACTGGTGTCCTACAGTGGCTGGAAGTTCAAACTAATTACTAAATTATGCATGTTGTACTAGCAGTTGAAGGATAACATTAAGAAATTTATCTAGGTTGTATGATGGGGAAGAAAGTTTATGTTGTACTATGAACTTCCAGGTTTGCATTGTGATGAAGATTCATACTGTGGACTTGTAGGCTATGCCACCACATAGTTTGGTAGGTGAGCAACGTCTCCGAGAATCGTCTCGGAAGATGGAGACTGTGGCCTCTGAACTGGTGGTATCCACATACCACTCTCCATGGTGCCACTACCTACATGACCACAATCTGAAAGTGAATATTGTTTTATCACCTGCAGGATCTCGATGTATTTTGTGAGCTGCACAGAATCTGACTTTCATCCATATACTGTATAAAGTTTATGAGAGGACACCTACTTTTTTGGTACTTGTCAGTGTGGCTGTGATTCAGTTTGTGACTGAAAAGCACGATGAAGACCATAGGGTGATTTGCCTTGGCTGCCAGATGGATAACTACTGGTACAAAATGTCTTCTACCTAAACTAGAAGCAATACAGGACCTATATAAACTTGAATACACACATAACAGATGATTTCAGAATTAATGCCAGGTATCATTTTTATGCATTATTGTTGAATGACTCATCTACATGTCTGCCTACACTTGTCCCTACAAGAAATGCCTGACTCCTCATATGCACCCACAGATATCAGACTGTGACAACAGTAATGGGACACACTCTTGGAAGGATTCTGCAACTGCAGTGTACACCATACCACAGCATATTCCCAAACAAACCTTCCTGACAACTGACCTTTGTACATATTACACATTTATATTTCACCACATTCATTAATTTTTCATGACAGTTAAAAGTAATGTTGAACACACACCCTGTAGGTAGCTCGGAGATCAATCCACTGACACAAAATCTCTGGCTTGTAGAGCTGCTTTCTTGTACATTCATTATGTAGGCACACAGCCAAGTCCCAGTCTGAAACATCGGAATGACTGCCCGTAAGTGCAGGGCTCCTTCAGCACTGATGGCTGATTAGAAAGGAAATGTTCAGCACTGTCATCATAAACCCCACGAGTGGACCTCATATACTGATGATCTTATGAACTATGGCATTCCTTATTGCATAAACTCCTCCAATCTGTGTCCATTCATCTCTGTTAGATCACAATATTTTGTCAAACACCCTCAATTTCTCTTTGTTCCTAACAGTGAAAACTCAACTTTCACACCCATATGAAGTAAGTAAATAACAATCATTTTTGTATGGTGTAGACCAACAGATTAAAATTCCTATTAATAGCAACCTGTCTACTTTCTATATCAAGCAAAGCTGAAAATGGGAATATATATGCATAGACACCATCTATCAAGTTCCAGAGCTCCTTGCAGGATTCATATTGAACATCTAAATGTCATTCCCAGTGAGACATTTAGCAATGAACTAGTATTGCTAATGACAGGAAAGAGATGCACTGTGTATCCAGTACTGCCTTTGATAATTAATATTGCCTAAGAAGGTACGCCTAGCATTCAGTGCCGGCCCACACTGTGTACCTCGTGTAACTTGGTGCCTTTAATGAAGTACATTGACGGTGCCTACCTTAAATCAATTGTGAATACATGAAAACGTGGTTTTTGAGTGGCCAAAGGCATGCTGAAAGGACTGTGTGCAAACAAAAAATTGAGGACACAGAAGAAACAATACTGGAGACAATTCACTGTGGAACATCTCATGGAATATGAAAGAAGGCCCACAGGTTTTGTATTGACAGCAGTTCATCATTCCAAGCTCTCTTATAGTGTGTAAAAACAAGTCTCTGGCTACATAACTTTTGAAAAGGAAAGTAATATTTTAAATGATTTTAAAAAGTTTAGTTCCACCATTCACTGACATAAGCTATGCTTATTTCTTCCACTGTGCTCAGTAGTTTTAAGTCAGAACTTTATGAGCTAAGACAGTGGGTGAGAACACATCAAAATCATTTCTCATTATTCCCCAAGTTTTTCAACAGATGCTGGACTATTTTCTAGTTTGGAAAGGCTATTCTGAGCCCTGGTATAAAGCATATTGCATTCTTACCTGACCATGTAACAAATGTGCAAGTATTTTCTCCATTATTCCCTTTCTGATCCACATGAAATACCAATCCCTTCTTCTCAGAGATTTCTCTAATCCAAGAACAGAAAAGCGAAATGCATGTGTGTAATGGTACTCCATTTTCAACAACTTCTTGTTTAATTCCAGTGAACTTGACACAAAAGCCACTAAGGATAGGATTTTCGACTGGCATAACAAACTGCTGAAACTCTTCTTCAATCATTCCTGTCCTAATATTGAGTAACACAGCAGGAAACTCAATAATTTCAGGCTTTTTTCCATCCGCATTGTGTTCCCAACATGTAGATTCAAAATCAATCACAATCAGAAAGTGGAATGGCTGCAACATGAGATGCTTAGCATTTTTTGATCTATTCACACACACTGTTTCTATGAGGTCCAGCTCCCTGGGGACAGAGAAAAAAAAGTTACAAAAAGTTCTACATAAAAAAAATCTCTATTCAGATATTACAGTATACCTGTATCTTTAACGTCTACTTGAATTTTATTCTGCACATACCAGACTAATTTCAAAAACTTACACAGCCATTTTCTCATCTACTACAAACTGTGGTGCAATGGTTACATACAACTTGAACTTCATATTAAGCAGTTAATTATTCAGATCATGTTTACAAAAGATACCCTATTTTCAAGTTTTTGTCAGTGCTTGGTCAAGGAAAGTTTCTTAAAATTCTCAACAAACACATCCTACTTACTGCTTGTGGTCATCATTTTCAGTCCCTAAGACTCGACGAGAACATTCCCTTTCCTTAACTATCAAATATGGTGGAGCAGATGAGCAATTTTTTTTACAAAAGATGTAAAAAAGATGGTGTTGTAATATCGAAAATACCTGTCATTTATTAGACAATCTAATCACAAAAGCATCATCACAGAACTGGTTAATAATAACCAAATCATGCTGATGTTTCATTCCCTAGTTACACAAAGCAATAATTTCAGCCAGAATCTGAATTACTATTCCTCTTAACACAGTTGGTTCCATTTAAAAAATACAAGAATTTCTATAATTTACTACATTCTTCAGTCATATTTGACCATTTTCAAGTCATATATTGGGATATTTGATAATACTGTTATCAGACGCACACCTAGAACTTTCCACTCAGAGTGGGTGGAGTTGACTCTGAGACTATATATAATTTACATTTGACTTTAAAACATTGTTATAAAAATAAGTAATAAACATAACTGTAACACAACATTGTTTGCAACTGCATTTATGTACATATAAAGACAATTACATAATCCATGACTCACACACCTAATTTAAATCACAAGATCTAGTCTTGGTTTTGCCAAGTTTCTCTGATACTTCCTAAGTTTTTTGTTTTCAAAATCTCTATGTGTTGGTCATCAGCTGATTTCAGTGTCTGATTACAGCTGTAAGGTAAATGATGTAAACTACTGGTATCATCACATCTAAAAAATGTGTTTTTTAAGTTCAAATTTGGGAGCCTGCAGCCAAGCAGCCACTTTTTGGGTGCATGGCCAATTGTTATTGTGATCTAGGATGTAACAGATAAAATTCCACCAGGCAATGATTTATAATTTTATGCTTATGACACAATCACAAACACATTAACAAAACCTTGTCAATACATTGTAAAAGCATAGAATGAAATTAGAATAACAGTGTTAAAAACATATTTTCCATTTTTTCTTGAATGATTTAAACAGTACACATCACATTTTCATTGTTCTATTTTTCTTTGTCTTTGAGCAATTATACACAAAAAACATTGATTTTTAAAACAATGTACTTAATCTCATACTATGCTGATACTAGTTGACATTTGAGTAATATTACAAAGCACTGGCAAGGTTTCTAACACGGCTACAATTTTGGCATAAAAGTAATATTATACATAATTTCATGATAGAATTTTCACTGTTTTAAAGGGTTACACAGCAGAACAAAATAGCAATTACATCAAATATCCCAACATATGACTTTAAAATAGTCAAACATGCCCCAACACGTAGTCAGTTATAGAAAGTCTTGTAAACAGTGTTTAAATAAAACTGTGTTAAGAGGGCTACCAAATATAGGTTTTGTTGTATATTAACAATGCACAGCAGAATGCAACAAGTTAAAGTAATAATTTAATTTGCGAACCCAAGGAAATTGAAACAACTTCAAGTAAATGACAGCTACGAACATGAAACTTACAAGTAACATTGCTGCTTCACACCAATAACGAAAAATGTTGAAAATATCAAGCACCTTGCATACGACACTGGGCACAATGAAATTTTCGTGGGTCCACAATTAAAATGATCACTCTGTATAACGCCCTATGAAAATCGAGGGTTAGATTCCATCAGATGAGTAGTATAATAAATCAGATCCGAGTAACATACAAAGAAGAAACCTATGGTGTCGCATTTGGACGTATTAAGAGACTATTTACTAGAAGCAGCTCATGAAAGTAATGCAAGACCTATCACCATAGTTGTTAAAAGTGAACCTGTATCTTTCCCCACGCGAAACACTACAATGCAGACAGCGGCAAAGTATATTAAACAATAGTGAATTACCGCGCCACTTTCTTAGTTAAGCTAAAAAGTGTATTTTGAGAATTCATGTTTACGTTCTTCTCGTAATAATTACACCATCATACACAAATTTGCTTCTCCCGCGTTGCGGCACATTACAGAAAGCGAAACGGTCGCCAAAAAGTTCATTCGGCTTTTCAAAACAACAGCTACTTCTACACACACACACACACAGATAACAGCACAGAACCTGTATCAACAACCTTCACTAATTCTTCTCTGCATGGGGGGGGGGGGGGGAAAATAGCACAATTCCCGCGGAAATTTTCAAAGTCAGTATACGATTTCGAAACGCTGGATAGCAAATACCCAATAACAGACTTCCGTTTGCGGGAGAACGAAGGCTTCAGCTGAACCACTTCAAGGGGCTGAAAACATTACAATTGAAATAATGAAATTATGAAGAAATGTATGTCAGAGGGATATATGTGCATGCTTCCAAACTGGCTTCACCAGTCTCACTTCGCTTGTATCCATCACATTCTCAGAATGTCAGATTTCCTATGCAGTAATTGTAAGTAAGGTGTTCTGGTTTACGGCAATCAGAACTCTTTTTACTAAATTGTGCTTCACCGTGTACGCTACATGAAGTGGGAAATCTTAATTTTGTTACATTTATTATATTAAGAATTAATTAAAGCAGGCGAGATTGGATAATCTTCAATAAAAATATCAGATCATTTACGCTTGCATTCAGATTTGTACATTTACTTATATGTACTGGGGCCGTACGGACCACGGATCGTGCTACAGCAGGCTTCACAGAACACATATCGGATTGGTTGTCATGTGTACTCTTTGTGACAACGTGGTACAGGATTTGACATGGCGTTCAGAAAGGCGGGAAAGTGCTGTAATTGGATTGTGTATTCATTACATTCCAGTACACTTCTAACTTAACTAATATTTGTAATAAGCTGGTGTAACGATTTATTGTCCATTTTTGGACAAATCGTCGCAGTAGAAGCAAAATATTTTGTTGTCACTAATTGGTATATCGCATATCGCTTTGCAGTTCCATGTGCCTTCGCGCTATATATGATTTTTCTATTATGAATTGATACCTTGCAGAAACATTTTGTTTGGTATGTTACTGGGTTACGTTAGATTAAGATGCGACGTTCTACAGCACCTTCTCTTCGTCGCAGTTCCCAGTTTATCTCTCCGATTTCTGAAACGCAATGCGATCATCTTCACGCTGCAGTAACAAGTTCAGGTGAAAGACGCAGTGGTAAGTATGCATTTCCAGCAAACAGGTCTCTAAGGCCCTGATCTCATCTGTTACGAGACAAAGTATCCAGATGTGGTTGGTAATGTTGGTTAAGGTTGGGGCCGTATAGTTTATGGTGAGGTTCAATTATTTCAGTAACATTTGTGTGTATGGCGTTAGATGTTTGTGCAATGTGGGAGGACCACATATCGTGTTGTACAACCAAAGATAAAGTGAAGACCCCGAACGGGACCTAAAGGGAAACCTTGTAGAAAAGCATAAAAACAGCCCCCCCCCCCACCTCCATTGCGAGCTCCATAATCACCATCCTAAGCACACCCAAATGCTTGCCTGGAACATTCATGTCACAAAACTCGCATACTATAGATCAAACCATCCAATTTTGGTGATGTGAAGTACTGTAATGAACATGGGAAGTGATTAAAGTGAAAACCCTGTTACTGACGTGGGATGACACCATGCTTGTGTACATAGTGCTAGCGCCATCCCCATTAAATGCCTACAGTAGCTCTAAAATCACTGCATCAGGTACATACATTTTATTTAAAAACTGCATTTGATGTCTCCGCATTAAAAGTTCATTGTTTATCTATTGTTTCCCTTTTTTACTGAAGAGAAACTGCTTTTAACTGACTGACTAGTTTGTGCAGATGTTAAAACTGTAATGTAGGTCACACATGATGATAATATTTGTTTATAAGAAATTATTTATTTGTTCATAAGGTCCATGTCTGTGTTGTTAATCTTGCAGTTGCACAATTTCCAAATGCTGTTCGGAGCACAGCAAGCATTCTTGATCTCCTAAGTGGCAGTAGCAGCAACACAGTTGTTCCTGAGGTTCAGTCACCTGATGATGCTTGTGCAAGACCTATTGTCAGTACAGCACATGTGAGGTCACAGGAAGCTAAAAGAAGTATTGTGGAGCTTGTTAAAGATGAGAATTTTGATAGCAATCAGATTGTTTCTCATTCTTACAAAAGCAAGAGGTTAGTAATTTTCTGTCATACATTTGTGGTACTTTTGACCATGCACTTCTGTTTTATGTGATAAAATAGCCAGTGCAGTACACAAATTCATTAAATAAAGGAATACAATATTTATGTGTCCCTAGATATTTTTTACATGTTTTAGTCTCTTTTGGTCATCTTCAGGCAGGACATTATATACATCTCCAGGGAGGTACTGAAGATGTTACATTATTCATTACAGTATCCTAATGTGGATTAAATTTGCTAAAATATTTATAATTTTTCTGTAGGTTGTGTCAGAGTCTCTTAATGATTATGTATGCTTAGTAACTCCTATATGTATGTGTCCTGTTCTCACTTCGTAACGGGTAACATTGTCATTTATTGTTGTTTTGCATATATACATATACCCATATTGGTCATTGTATATTAGTTCTAGGTCAATTACAATATTACATTCATGTTCCTGGGTGTTGATGTCAGTGACTGTGTTCCTTGGTGATTTTTTGCAGTAATTGATGGTGGTTCTTCCATTGGTCCATTGAGATAATAATGAATTTTTGAGCTGATGCTTATTTTTACTTGTGAATAAATGCGTTATTATAAATATTCTGTGTGTGGCTATGTTTCTTTAAAGTATATCTGATTATGGCTGAGTACCAGCACCAAAGTGTTATGTGCGGTCACTCTTTCAATCAGCACAACTGTGTTTCTATTTAAATACAAC
Source organism: Coptotermes formosanus (assembly GCA_013340265.1). Lineage (NCBI taxonomy): Eukaryota > Metazoa > Arthropoda > Insecta > Blattodea > Rhinotermitidae > Coptotermes > Coptotermes formosanus. The sequence goes on from BLKM01004979.1 coordinate 577,460, forward strand.
AACTTGCTACATGCTTTGACACTTTCCAGTCATGTTATGGCAAGTTCATTTATCAGAGTTAAAGTGCATGCAAATATGCAGTGCCACATTATCTTGGGGTCCCAGGTTTTTATCATGTATGTAGATACTGTGAAGTATATTTAAAACTTATTTTAGAGTTTAAAATCTGTGTCAAGATCTCAGTAATATTGGTAAAATCTTGCAGCGTTGTTGATTTGAAATAATTTCCAATTTTTGCATTGGGTTGGTATTAAACCATGTACTTTTTCTTTTCTACGTGTTTCTGTTGCATGTAACATGTCTGGGTATTATCTGTGTTGTGTAATTCCTTTGCTGCTTGAGTGTAATATGCTGTATCCCATTGTATATGTGCTGGTATTTTTTTCAGCTGTTTTCAGTATTTTCTGTGCTGTGTAGCTCCTCCTCTACTTTGTGTACTGTGTTGTATACTGTTGTTCGTATGCTGGTCTTGTTTTCAGCTCTAGTTTTCCACTGAAATGTTTCGTGTGTTCTGAAAAACATTTACACTTTGTTCTTGACTCATTTTGCGTGTGCAGATGTTGGAATAGTACCTTAAAAATGGGCATGTTATTTTTCATATCCTGAATTTTTCGTCCATCATCTAGATATTGTGTAACTGTGGGCTGCTGAGAAAGTGACATCAATACATGTTTTATTGATAGTGTTAACACTGTGTTTCATTTGCAGATTATTTAATGTAGTGTGGAGCAAGCAGTCAAAGAAAAAACACAAAACGTGGGAAGGTGATGGCACACTCGAAGTTGTAGAAAAGACTGTTATTCTAAAGGTAAACTGTATTACTACTGGCATGTCAAAAGTGTGCTTCATTCAGTTGACTTCTGTGATAGGCATTTCCCTTGAGCAGTTAGATATTCTCTTGTAGTTACGGAACCTTATCACCCTCACAAAATACCAGTACTTGGCCGTGTCCTGAGCCAGATATGGTACAGTTCACATTCTCCCAAATTGTGTCTAAGATTCATTTTTCCCCCTCCCCCCATTTATTTCTTAACTTTTAAAAAAGAAAGCTTTTATGTGCTATAATTTTCATGCACATACATGTGTCTGTCTATACCTGCATAGTAAACGAACATATTTTAATGAAACCTGGTATGATCTGCATGCCATAGGAGACCACACGAGCTTTGACCATTTTAATTTCCTACCACCAGGACTGCTTTTCTGCAAACATCTTGAGATGGGTCAGCACTAGAAACATTTAATTTAAGATTCTGAAGTTTTGTGTAGTGATGAATTTTTAAAATATATGCAACTTTCTTTAAGGTCCCTTTTTTTGTGCAATTGAAAATATTGTGATAATTGAAATCATTATGTTTTTGTGGTGATGTGTTCAGACTGCAGTCTTGTGGACTGTGTCATTTTAAAGTCAAGTAGACTGACATTACTTTTCAGAGAAGCATGTTGTCTCCATCATTTCTCTTTTCGCCTCACCTAATCGTACTGAAGATGGAGACATTGTGTTCCTCCAAAATGTTGTTTCTTGCCTACATAACTACGCAGTATCACAACCCCAATGACCACAGTCAGAACATTGTAATTTTCTGTGGTCTGTATTTAGCTCCATGTTTGTTAAGTAATGAACTGTGGGGTTGGAGGCAGATGATAATATTTTTTTATAAGTTCTTTATGTAGTTTTAAAAATACAAATATGGTGGCAGCATAGAACTTTCAGGCTATGTCACACAAGTGTCAGGTAGTGAAAATTTGTGCTGGTGGAAATAAGCACAGAAATGTGCCACTTAATTTGTGTGATTACAAATGTGTTATTTAGCATTTGAAAGAAAGTTGCAAGTTTTTTTCCCCCCCAGACCCTGTTGTATTACTGTCTTCTGAAGTGAAGTACATGAAGTTTCTAAAATTATGTATTAATACTGTTTTGTGATAATTCATTTAATAGTCTTTCATAGGGCAGAGTTTTTATTGTCATGTGAAATAATGATTAAAAATGAACTGTGTTGTTCTTCTGTAAATAATGTTTGTTTTAAAGGCAGAGAAATGTGAAGCAATTATATTGCTGCTGTTTCAGGACACAGACGGGAAGGTAATTGCGCAGTCTTCTGGAACAAAAATGGCAAAACTTGAAGAAGGCAGCAGGTTGTATGTTGGCAACAAGGAAGTTGAGGTAACATGTGAAATGCTTTACTGCATGGTGCCAAATTCGTGTAAAAATGAAGTGCCAGATCATTGTTCCAGTACCACCATTATGGACGTAAACGGATGTAATGAGCTGTACAATGCTGCGCATTTTATGAAGTTTTTTATACCACTGCTGACGTGTAGTTCAGCAACATAAATGGAACTGATCTCAGTTCTGAGACAGCTTCTTAAATCTGAAGTGTGTTTCACAACTGTAAATGAAATGTGCAGACTATGCAAAGATTTATTTGTTTTTTCATTTCGCATTAAAAAAATGACTGTGAAAACCCTTTGATGCCATTAGTTATGAGATGACATATGATATGTATTGTTTATTACAACTGGCATAATTCTTTTACAGATTATTGATGTCATAAGTTCAGGTGATATTCATGAGGCATACAGTAATAAAAGCTGCAGCACAGGCAGCAAAAGGTTGCCAGAGGCCACAAGTAATGCTTCATTGCCAGTGTTGAAGAAGTCAAAGATCTTACCAAAGTCAACGCTTGTCTGTGTTCAAAGAAACAGAGGGCCAAACAAGCCCCTAATTATGCCTTCTCCCACGCATGAACATCAGGTGCAGGATTAATTCACATCCTATTTGTTGCAGTTCCTTTACATACTTTTATCTTGTGAATTTTTGTGTGTAAATAAAGGACAGTGAAAGTAGTACGCATGTACTCAATGAAAACCTGTGCTGACCTCATGTTGATGCTGAGATAGTAACTTGTAGGCCACACCCTCTTCCTTCTATATCCCCTATCAAGGTACATATTGAAAGTCCTATTGGGGGGGGGGAGGGGGGAGGTGTTGCATTAGCACTGTCAGATTTTCCATTTTTATGTGTGAAATCACATATCATGTGGGCACTGAAAATAGGAACATTACCTGCCAGAGTATTAAATGTTATGTTAGTTTATAGAATGTGCATTTCTGGTGTAGTCAAGCATCAAACTGACCACAGAAGAATATATTCAGACATTTTATGGGTACAAAATGCTTTTCACTACGATTCCGAAATGAAGTGACAGTACCTAGCTATTTAAATATGGTTTCCATGTGTCCATTTGGGAGTTTGAATTTCAAGTCTAGTACCACAGGTTTAACTTAACTCTGTGAGACCAGAGTTCTTGTTCAGAAGTTAACAGTTCCTCAGCTAGTCAATAAAGTCCAGTACTAGAGGGTTGGAAGTTGTATGTCAAATTTGAGGTAATAGTTTACTATCCAGGGATAGGGAATCTGAAAACTGCACATACAGGCCTGCCAACCATATTTTAACTTGGGGATAATTGTATTCATGTTGAAAATGCAATGCTTGGCCTGCTCGGTTTGACACAGCTGGAAGAGGTTAAAGGTGAAAGCAAGGGATATAGAAATCTTTGTTTTTTGTGTTGAGGCAGTGGAAACATAATCATGCTCATCTCCCTGTGGTTGATGTGATGGTGGACAACTGCCTGACTCATGTACTGCGTCCGCATCAAAGGCTGGGCATTGTGTTCATGTATGAGTGCATACTGGGCATGCAGAGACCCGAATACCATGGCGCCATCTTGGCTGATGAGATGGGTCTTGGAAAGACTCTGCAATGTATTGCTTTGGTGTGGTAAGATGTAACACAGTGTCAGATATCAATGGTGTAGACTGGTCTGATTCTACAACAGACACGTCATGTACTTGAGCAGTTGTTTAATTACATACATAGTTGGTTTACTAATCGCTAATCTATTTAGTTCGGTGCTTGCATGAGCATAGATCTTGTTTAATTTTAAACTTCAGTCTTTGTACATTTTATTTCAGCAGGTGTTAAATATACCATCAAGTGCAGCTATGCAACAAAATGTGTTAGAAATTAAAGTACAATGTGCTTGTATTCCTGTAGGTGTGATATGTTTTGACCCATTTTCAGGGGCTTGTGAAAGTCATTGATGACATTTATTTTCACAGGTTTAAAATATGACATCCAGTAAAGTGTTTAATATATATATATATAAAACCTTGTCTAAGTATTATACAAACCAACTGTAATCAGCAGCTTTTGCTTCACCCTAAAGATTAGTTTAAACATGTCAGGCCATATATAAGCACACTGTACTTTAATTTCTGATATTACTTTTGTAGTAATGTGTACATTTTACAGTATATTTCTTGTGTCACTCTAACGTAAATTCTCACTGAATATTTTTTTCTGAAAGCTAAATGTGGCATACCTAATACCTACCATAATCCTATAATTCTGAGTGTAAAATTCGGTTCTGTCCTTCACAGTGAGACTTAAGCACATTCCATCTGACACTACATTATCTGCTTAGTGCTCCATATGTCAATGCTTTGCTCACATATGATAATGATTTCATATTTTGGATCATCATGTTTGCTAATTATAATGTACTGAAAAATGACAGTGGTTTTATTTTACTGACTTATGATTCTGTTGGCAGGATGTTGCTCAAGCAAGGTCCATATGGTGGCAAGCCAGTACTGCAGCGGGTTCTCATAGTGACACCAAGTAGCCTTGTTGTAAACTGGCAGAATGAATTTCTTCATTGGCTTGGGAGAGAACGTATACAGACATTTGTAGTTGATCAGGTAATACCCAACTTTTATTGTGTTGTGTGGGTGTGAGTGTAACTGTATCAGATTAAAGCAAATTTATAAAATTCAAATATTTGGGAGTTCACAAAATACTTAGTGTGATGCTACAAGGAGTCAGTTGCATTCTTTGAACTCTCAAATTTTTTTCAGTTCGTCAGATTACGTTGCAGGAATGTAGCATGCATAAAGGGAAACAAACAAGGCATACAGCATTTTTAGTTTAAGGTCTTATCAGGTGAGGCCACTTTAGACATGTAGGCATAAATGTGAAGATGGCATTAAACCCAATCTTAAAGGAACCGAGTGCAACAATTTGAGCTGTTGGGCTTTTGTGAACATGGTGATTTTGTGGTTTTTGTAATGCCAGTAAATATTTTGATCAGCTGGATAAGTGTCAGTTTGTCAAAAAAAATGGTTCTGTCAACTAGCTGTGATTTCAGATTTTGTCATATTTGTTTTTTGTTTTAAGTTTCTCTGATGGTGTGGCTGTTATTTTATGGCCTTATTTACTGTAATGTTGAGAAATTAAATGTGTTGTTATGCACAGCTTTAACCTGTTATGTGTGGCATTTACATCTCATTAATCCCATATGATAGTTCAGGTTAACTGTTGAACCTTTAACTATGGCCTCCCAAATCACTAAATAAATTAAATTTTTGCATCTGGAATAAAAAGAAGGATCCGTGTAACTTTAAATTTTATTTTGTTTCAGAAAAGCAGACCCAAAGATTACAGACTTCTCCCACAAATACCTGTGATGTTAATTTCATATGAAATGTTTATTCGTTACTATGATGACATCTCACAGATTCATTTCGATCTTCTTATTTGTGATGAAGGTCACAGACTAAAGAACACCACAATCAAAACCTATGCAGTAAGTACAAAAGATCTGTAAACACATTTGCTGTAGGACAATTCGAACTTTCTTCTTTCTTTCTATTGTCTTTTATTTTTTCCTTCATCCCTCAGTTTCTGTCGTTTGCAAAGTCTTGCCACAGCACTGCTCACTTGTACATGATCTAGTTTATGGCTGACCACTTTCTGCTCATTTGGCAAGTTGTAAGCGTGCACAGACAAATAACGCACTGTAAACTACTTACTTCATGTTTGTAATTCAAATTATTAAAAGTTTTTGTATTTGTGGAACTGATGTAACTCTGATTTACAGATAACTATGTCCTGTGTGACAGAGATTGACAGCTATTTTGAATGTACACGTAGAGTTATCCACTATCAAGTTTATAAGGTTTGTCTGTATAATAATTGTCATATATATTGACATTTCTAGTTACTTTATCAGCTGGACTGCAAACGAAGAATTCTTCTAACAGGGACTCCTATACAGAATGATCTACAAGAATTCTATGCCCTCATTGACTTCACCAATCCTGGGGTGCTTGGTTCCAGCACAGGTATGTGCCTTTTTGATACTGTGACCCAGGTGATTTAGACCTACAGACTACAGTAACTATGGGTCGTAATATCACAGTCAATGAAGTGGCTGGCTGCAAGCTGCATGACTAAGGTTCATTTCCTAGCAGGTGTGTTATTTTTGTTTGCCGCCATGGGTCCAGGCTGGCTCTGGCATTAGGTCTGAAGTCTATGGATATCAGGGGTTCTTTCTGCACAAGAAAGTAATTAGAGCACGAAGCTCATGATTCACCATCTTTGAACATTAGCAACTTGTGGAGCTTTATCTCCACCCTCATGATGTGCCTTTACAGCGTGATGTTTCAGCACAAGGGCAAATTTACCTTTGCATTTTCTTTAAGGTGCAGAATAGAATGGGCCATGTATTTGATATGCTTTAGTTATCTTTTAGAGTGTGCCATATGGAAGCTTCTAGAACATAAGATGATCCATCTTATCAACACTTAACTTCACTAGAAAATATGTTTTGTAGCATTTGTTTATTTATTTATGTATTTATTTTAATGCTAAGTCAGACTTATTCATAATCACTACTTAATGTACAACAGCTGTGAATTGAAATACATATATGTATAATGCCTGGAATGCATCATTCAGTAACAGTGTGCTCTGTTTGGTATTCACCTCTTCTCACTTCTGCCCAGTAATTTGGTTATGCTGTTGTGCAAGGGTACATGAAACAAAGGTCAGTGTACCTGTGATGTGCTGTATACTACTGGTGATATAAATGTGTCATGAAGTGTGGGGTTGTGAAGTATGTTGCTGTGTTAAACTACCCCTGATTTTGCAGCTTACCAAGAAGAGCTTTGTCATGTATTAACCTTTCAAAGCCTAGTGGTAATTTAACATACCTCCAGGTTTAACATTAAAAAATTCTACATGGTGCCCACATTGCATTTATGTGTTTTGTACGGATCTCAGAACAAACAGAAACTTTTGCCTTATAAAACATTAGGAGATTGGCTTTTATAACCGAAGTGGAGAGTGTTTACAGCGCGGTACGCACTGAGTCCTTATATAAAACAGATACAATTCGTCTTTAAAGGGTTAATATATGCAGAGACAACAGAATTACAGTTATTTAAGAGAACAGCATAAAGACATACGAGGCCTGATCAAAAAGAATCCGACCATATTTTTTTCCTCTTAAACAAGTAGGCGCTTCGGGCCGGGATTGGGGCGCATGTGACCTTGGACCTCCTTGCTCATGCATGAATTATTTCCTCCCGTTCGGAGTGCTCAGTCACTGGCAATCAGCCAAAACCTGTCATGTGTGTCGTGCATGTCACATTGATGATGATCGAGAACGCTGAGCAGTGCATGTGCATCAAGTTTTGCAAGAAACTGGGCATTCATGCTCAGAAACCTATGATATGATTCAGAAGGCTTTTGGGAATGAGGCAGTGGGCCGTACGCAAGTTAAGGAGTGGTTTAGGCAGTTCAAAGAGGGATAGACATCAGCCAAGAGTGATGAATATTTAGGGAGGCCCTCCACAAGCAGGAACCAAGTGATGATTGACAAAGTGCGTTCTGTCATGCTGGATAACCAGAGAATAACCATTAGAGGGCACTCTGATGAGTTGGGGTTTTCATTTGGTTCGGTACAGTCCATTCTGACAGAAGATTTGGGCATGAAACGTGTCTCAGGGAAATTTGTCCCAAAACTGTTCACAGTTGAGCAGAAAGGGGCTCGCCTTGCAGTTGCCAGAGATTTGCTGCAGTGTGCTGATCAAGATGCAAACTTTATGAGGACAATAATTACCGGTGATAGATCTTGGGTCTACGGGTACGACCCGGAAACAAAAGCCCACTCATCACAATGGATGACTTCGGGATCTCTGAGGCCATAAAAGGCACGTCAAGTTTGGAGCAAGGTGAAAGTGATGTTGACAGTTTTCTTTGATCGTGAAGGCATTGTTCACCCTGAGTACACACCAGAAGGTCAAACTGTTAACAAGGAGTGCTACATCAAAGTTCTGTGTCAGCTGCATGATGTGGTGCGGTGCAAGCAGCCTGCATCATGGAAGCGAGGTGATTGGCAGCTGCATCACGACAACATCCCTGCCCACTCGTCCCACCTTGTCCAGAACTTCTTGGCTAAACATCAGATCCCACAAGTGCCGCAGCCTCCCGATTCACCAGACATGGCTCCGTGTGACTTTTTTCTGTTCCCAAAGGTGAAAATGCCACTGAAGGGGAAGAGATTTCAAGACATGGAGGAGATAAAATGAAATGTGATGATGCAGCTGTTGGCTATTCCAAGGAGTCAGATCCAAAAGTGCTTTGGACAATTGAAGGTCTGCTGGAACAATTGTGTGGTCTGAAGGGGACTACTTTGAAGGGGATTAGGACTGCAACACCATAGGTTAGTTAGTTTTTTCCGGCCTTTGGTCGGATACTTCTTGATTAGGCCTCGTACTTTCAAAATATAAAGAGCAGTGAGTAAGTGTTCTGACAGGGATTATTGTACTGATCTTTTGTTTAAAGATTTTCGGAAATACTTCGAGGAGCCTATACTGGCATCAAGACAGCCATCTGCTGATGAGGATGTAATCAGCCTCGGTGGAGAGAGAGCAATGGAACTGAACCATCGCACCAGTTGGTTCATCCTACGGCGTACTCAGGAAGTTATCAATAATTTCCTGCCTACCAGACAGGAACTGGTGGTCCTTTGCCGCAGCACACCACTTCAGGTGAGAATTGGTACATGCTCTTATGCTTAGCAAAGCTGAAATTAATAATGTCAATTAGCTTGGGAAGGATGTGAATCTTAAGAAGTAAACTGGGCATGAGAAAGCAAACTGGCAGGCATATTACTAATGTAGAAGCTTCTGGTTCTGCTGCTAGAGAGTTAATTACATATATGCCTAGATAATTTGGTTGGTTTGGTGGACAAATACTACTGTGGCCAGTTTTCCTCTGAGTGCTTCACCTGTCATGTTACAGTCATTCTTGCAGCAATTCCTATCTTCATTATCCTCATCATCAGGAACTAAAATGCCAGAGGACCCAATCTTAATGCTCTCACATCTCATAAAACCTGCATTTTCTTTGCCTTTCCTCCAGTCACAACAGATTGGACAGTTTGCAACATTTAAGGATCTACACAGTATAATCCTCATTAGATTCCTGCATGGTCTTCTGTGAACACATTATACCATTTATTGCAGTTTCATTTAATAGCTACCATGAACACAAAAGATAGAATGTATAAAATATAGAGTGTCACGTGGTATGAGTATTAACACTCTGGGGCCGGAATTAAAGCAGACGCCGCGAATTCAAATGGCCACTGTTACTTAGCATGTTATTGGCAATTTCTTTATATGAGTTCAGGCATCTTAGCCACACACTTTGCACCGACAGTAGTGGGCTTGGTGCCAGAGGGTTAATATTTAGTATTAGAAAAGAACAGAATATATTTATGTTTCATACATCCTGTGTAGTACAGAGATACAGAACATGTTGTAATATGAATTGCCATGTCATTTGTACAGCTATTTGTAGTCATCTTGCAATAAAATCATGTTATACAGGCCAGAAAGGGTGTCTGTGTCAAAAATTATGTGATAATGTTGGCACTTCTTGTCAGCGTTTAGTTGAAGAAGTTCTTCTACAGAGTAAAAGGAGTGAGGCAAGGGATAATATTTCAATGTTGGCTTGATTGCTTTTATATTGCGATTTATGATTTTAATCTTAGCAGGAAGAGCACTGTATTACTTGGTTCCTGCATAATACACTCTTTTTGGTAACTAGTGAGGTTAGCTTTTGGCACGTCAAGGTTATGTTTATGTCTTATATCAGTGGTTCTTAACCTGTGGTCCATGGACCCCTTGGGGGTCTGTTGACAGATTTCAGGGGGTCCATGAACTTGGATGGGAAAAAAATTACAGCTTTATTTGCCTTAACCTCGAACTGAAATTTAGCTTTTCATTCAATAATGAATGTAGGCAACAAAGTAATTTATGACCTCTAGACCCCAAAAATGTTTGTTGACTTCAAAAAGTCTCACTATCAAATTATTATACCCCAAGAAAGGCAAACTAGAATACATGTGATTGTGTGATGTACCTTTTTCTCTGAAAATGTGTAATTGATAATAGTGAACATGGTTTGCATTTTACTGATAAGAGGTCTGTAGGTTTCACCTGGCTCTCAAAGGGGTCTGTGGCACAAAAAAGGTTAAGAACCTCTGTCTTATATTTATACAATATCCCAGAAGAGCTCAGATCTCATACATTTCTGAATTTGTCTAGAATTTGTTTGTGTTGCCAACAACAAAAGGCATAAGAATAGGCATTCACTGACAATGGGCATATTGTATACTTAACAGCCAAATGAAGGATCACTATGCATCATCAAATTAAACAATATCTGGCACCTGTTGCATGGCTCAAGATTCGTACATCAATGTCAGAATATTTCTGCTTCCTAAGTCAGTCTCTGTGGTAGAGTAGAAGTGAGGATGCTTGAGGTATGGATTGAAGTGTGATGGATGCTGAGCTATGACAAACAGCCAAGCCACACGTCAAAAAACATAGTACAGAACTTGTGTGTATCACAGTAATAGAAAAAGAAATGTAATGACAGTTTTTTAAATATTCCCATATTGATTTAGTCCTCTTCTTCTTAATACTTTTCCTCATCATCTGTGATCATTTCTGTTTTGTAGACATCAGTGAACAAGAAGTCTCCAGTCTTATTTATCATACCACAGCCTTTCTTTTTAGATTTTTTGCAAGCTGTTTCGTATCTTCATTATTGATGAGTGTGATAAAAGATAAAGTTTACCCTATAGCCTGTTATGAAGGCACAGAGGGGGAGTAGAGGTACAGCTCTACTCTGTCTTAACTTCAGCAGTAGATTGAGGTGGATGGTTAACACGATGCCTCAGCCTCTTTACCCCCGGGAATGAGCTGGTACCATTGTATTGGATGCTGGATGGGCCCCAAGGCTGGTCTGGATGGGTGTGGAAAATTTCACCTGTAGTGGGATTTGATCCCCAGACCATCCGTCCTGTAGTAAATTGCTGTACTGACTACTCTTTCCTGGCCTACTGATGAGTGTGGTATCTCAATAAAAAGAAAAATTAAAGAATCTTGCTTAGTAGTCAGGTAATGTAGTAGGTAGCTGGTTAGTTAGGTAACTGGTTACATACAGTATGTGTAGTGGGTTAATTATTTGGTGGGTTAAAATCTCTTGACTTTTTTAACTAAGTAGAGATGTGCTTATTTAGTGTTCGCAGTGTATGGTCTGCCCTGGTAGTCTTAATATGACATGGTCTCTTGCAAATTTGTAACCCTCCTTTACATACATTTATTCAAAAGTTTAATCTTGCAGCTAAGTGGCTTAGTTACATTTTCTGTTGTCATGTCATGCAGCAAGCAACGTATGAGTCAGTGGTTGACTACTGGGAGAGTCGAGGTCAAGGATCAGGGCCAGAGGAAGTGGCTCATCTTGGAGTGATCACTGCGCTCAAGAAGATCTGCAACCATCCTTCACTGGTTATACTTCACCAGTCAGAATCGCTGCCAGGAGAGGTATTGAGTCACACCACATGCAGATTCATACAAAACTTGACTCACAAGTGTAGTGACAGTTCAAATGGGTTGTCCCAGTCCTCCAACCTGAACTTCCTTGGTAGCTTTTGAGACATAAATTTGGTGCCAGTACCAGGCAAGTATCTTCAGATAAACCTGAACCACTTCCTCCCACAGACAGTTTCCCATACTTTGTTCCAGTTCATTGCACATCTTCTTATCTCACTTAATGTCAAGTAAGCTCTGAAGGTGATAGCCTCCAGCATACCTCATACGATATGTTTGTGTCTCACTACTGTACAATGTATCCAGCAATATAAATTTAATCCATGATGGAACAGCAGTTACCAGAATATGTGCATCTTAGTTTTGAAAGGATAAATTGAGGAAAAAAATTACGACACATTGCAGTACAAGATTTACTGGATGGTTTTGAAATGCAGTAAATAACAGCTGATGCATTAAACATTATCAAAAATCTTTCACCGAAATTGTTTTACATAACAGTTCCCCCCCCCCATGTAACAGTGTGCTGTGTTGTTGACATTTTGGAGGTACTTGATGCATCCATGTTTAGGGTCAGAGTGAATATGAAGATGAAATGTTCTAGTCATATAGGCAGGCCATCCCTGAGACTGGTGGGAGGATGAGCTGGGGCTAGTGCATTCTCCAGACTTACACAGACACTGAAGAGGAAATTGTGTCAAAATGACCCTTGGTTTTGGTCCATGGTTCGACCTTCAATGGGCTGTTTTGTCACAGTTCTGTGTTGACATACTGTTGGCATAGACTGGGCAGTAGCTTCTCCTCCCTCACCCATGAGTTTGCAGAACCACCTGCCCATACAACCTCAACACTGTCTCTCTCTGTACTCAATTCAACCCTGAAAATGGCAGCAGAAATTCCTACAGATGTCTGAAATACAGCCCACTGCAACATATTGCAGGAAACCCGAAACATTATCAACATGACTGACTGACTGACTGACTGACTAAGTTCATGAAGCAGAATCCTGGAGAAGCTAACAGGTCCTCAGCTAGTCAAGAAATTCCCCGCATTTTATGGAACCTGAAGGTTCATTACCACATTCACAAGAGTCCGCCACCTGTCCCTATCCATGATCATCATGAATCATGAGTAACTGCAGCTTAAAGGAAGTTGTCCCTCATAATGCAAGTTTATGAACAGTAACAGCTCCTTGTATACAAATTGCTCAACCTTCATGTAATTGTCGTTTTCAGGAGGACATTACTCAGCACCTGACACAGAATTATCCAGTACAGGATGATGCCATCTTCCCACAACAGTCTGGAAAGCTTGATGTGGTGATATGTTTACTTGAAGCACTGAAGTGTACAAAGGAGAAAGTTGTACTTGTCTCATATTTTACACAGGTAGGATAAAAATGAACTCACTGCAAGGGAATTTAGAGATGAAGATGGAATTCAGATAAGATTTGGGAAGGGGAAACGTGATGTGGACTGAATTGATAGGCTGGAAACCGTGGGAGAATACCGAAGAATAGAATCTTGTTAACACATGCATGTACCTCACAAAAAAGACACAAAAGGAACCAATCCTTCATATGACACTGTAGATCTGATCCTGTTAAAAAAAAGCAATTAAAGAAATCATTATCGGTCGTCCCTTAGTCTTGAAGGCTACAAGATTATCCCAGTCATGACAAATTTGTTTCTTTGTGTGTTCTTTTACTGAGTGCCTGAAGTGAATGAATAATTGAGCTCTAAGGATTGTTGTTCAAACTTCATTTGTGTTTGAATGTCCAAAAATTTTGGGTACTGTTTTCAAAGTACAGATCAGACTTCACAGTATTTGTCAAAAATGACTCATTGTACAAATTTGCAATATATATATATATCTGCTATAACTTGCTTTTTGAACATTTTTCACTGTGGCATGTGTGCAATGAAGTATGTTCAATGTTCAATTTATTAAATCCATGTTTGCCACTTATGTGACAATGGGCATATCAAAAATTAGTTTATAATCTTACATATCTTTGAAAGCTTAGTGTACAATCCACCATCTATCCTCTGAAATTCCACAACACAAGAATAAATAAATAAATAAATAAATAAATAAATAATAATAATAATAATAATAACTATATATATAATGTTAAATAAAGTGAATAAAATGCAATACACTATAATTTACTGCCCGAATATTAAATTAAATTAATTTAAATTTAATTAAAATGAATAAGTATAAGCAATTCTTATCCCTTTACAATCCTAGAAATCAAAACTTCATAAATTCATCCACTGAATAAAAGGAATGTTGCAACAGAAAGGATTTTATGTTTCTCTTAAAAGATTTAAAATTGTCTGTTATTTTTATGTGATCTGGAGCCTTGTTATACAGTCTGATTCCCATATTTACTACACGTTTTCTGATGAGAACTGTATTGCAATACTGAACATGTAAAGCCAGTTTTCTTCACGTGTTATGATTATGAATGTGTATGTTTTGCTCCAAAGAGTCTTTGTACTTTTTTAATGAAGTATATCACTTCAAGTATATATAGCGACGATACAAATCAATAAGTTCTGCTTTTGGGCAGTGTAATATCTGTACTGTTGATCAGACCTGTAAACCATACAGGTATATCTGCAGTTAAAAAAGAAGCATCAATACCAACTGTGATATATGCCTTGACACTTCTGTTCGTTTTTACAGTTGCAAGCCTTATGGAGATTAAACTGTAGGAAGTTATTTTGTTAAAACTGTCAGTTATCAAGTTCTGTGTCCTGTAATTTGACAAATAAATGTTGTAAGGTTTGAATGTATGTTCCATTGTAAGAGAAGATATTCTTATATTTGAAGACATTTATTTTTTATATAACCCAAGTTAAAAATTTACCTGATAAATTCTGTATGCAATTAATGGGTACCTAAATATTCAGCACCATTAATATCCAAAGTCTGCCATTAAGCATGAACCAGAGCCTGCTCAGTCGATACTACAGTCTCGTTCCTTGAGATGCACCATAATATTACGGTATTGTCCCATCTCTTCCGTCTTCAAGTGATGACTTTACAAAATTCTGTATGCATTTCTTGTCTCCGACATTTGGAACTACATCTTCACCACACTTACATCTCCTAGGTTTGGCCATTTTTACAGGTCATACTTCTTTTTCCAGACTTTAGATCTGCTGGCAAGTATGTGTGTGCAAAAACAATACAAGTTTTCCCGACTGGATGGCTCAACACCAAGCACACAACGTATGAAGATTGTCAAGAACTTCAACAGCCCACATTCAGATAATTGTAAGTTTTCTAATGCCTGTAACATTTAAGTGTGTAATATTTTTTTCCATCTGCCAAACCCCAGGATGTTCAGCTTTTCCTACATTTTTAAATAGTCAGTAAATTAAGAAGTAACTTATTTCAATCACTATTATCTTCATATTATCCAAATTCCTAAGGATTTATCCACCTTTTCAGTTGTAATATTCAAACATATTTCCACTCAGGATAACCAGCTTCTAGGCCAACATACAAACCTGACACCTTCCAGATATGTAGCAAAGAGCACTAACCACTACACTAATTACAGTAAAACCCTGTTAAGACTTTTTGAAAATTCCAGGAAAGTATGACTTCTTAAGTGGGAAATTTCTTACAAGGGCAGGACCAAAAAGTTCTGTTTTTAATTTTTTGTGAACTTATTACATATGTACGCTGAATTTGTACAATTTGCAGCTGTCTTAACACATTCTCACTCGTATCTGACCAATTAACCATTTTGTCTGTAACCTTTCATTCACAGTTGTATTTACACCTTTACCTATTCTCTCACTGACTTTTCATTCTCAAGTTCACATTTCATTCCAGATGATTACTTTTCCTTGAAATATTTTTCAAGTGTGGGTTGTCTTGCTCTTTCTTCAAAAACAGTAGCAGTCTATATCTTCAGATTCTATAGGTTCGCTAATAGGTAGACTATCAGGAGTGGTTAGTAGTTCCAGTTACTTTCACTAAGTGCAGTGTCTTGAATTTATTTTCTGGAATTGCTGATGTAACTTATTTGCACACAGTCACTGCACATGTTTCACAATCACACTACACCATGATGCGTTTATATTACTGCTGATAAATTACGTTTAAACAAGTTGTTGCAATCGACCGCCCGCTTATCTTGCATTAAACTGCTGTTCCCCCAACAACATGGAACATCGTGTCACTTTGACTAGCGCACATCTAAACTTCTTCAAACGTTATTGGCTGCCTTCATTTCCTCCAAGTCCCAGGCAGTTGAAGCAGCAAGTGAGCTGCCACATGCCAGCGTTGCCAAATGCAGGCTTATGCAGGTCGGAAATGACTTTGGAGATTAACCTATATGAACTGACCGCGCCACTTGAATGCTGCGTTTTGGAAACGGAACAAATGGAAACTCGGGGGAATTCTTTAAGATTTTGAAACAGAAAATTATTAAATGGGTAAAAAAAATTGTTTTGTCATCAAATTTGTTACTTCTTGGGCGGGAAATTTCCTTATGCGGGATGTATTAAAAGGGGCAACGTGTAATGTATTAAAAGGGGCAACGTGTAATGTTAATCAAATGGGAGAATTTCGGTGCTTTTTTATCCTGACTTCTTAGGCGGGAAATTTTCTTAACCGGGGATATCTTAAGCGAGTTTTACAGTATTTGGTAACAAGCAGTGTACACAGAATCTTGGTGCAGCAGCTTGTTAAAATCAGCTGCTTGGAAGACCAAAAAGGACGTAGGAAAATAAAATTTATTGAGCACATGGAAATTCACTACGATTGTGTGATCAAATGAGCTGAAGTTCACTTTTTAGTATACTTAATGTTACACATATTCCGTGCAGGTGCCTTACACATACATGGTTTATTTCCAACCACTGTGCAGTGGTTGGAAATAAAACTTGTACGTGTAAGGCAACTGCACGGAATATGTGTAACATTAAGTATATAAATGCCCAACAGGCACAGACTGTACATAGTTTCAAGAACATCAAAGAGAAACTATTAAAGAATAATGCAGGTAACTGGTTTAATAAAATATACAGAATTCACTTTTTGGTGTTGGTGTGTTGTTTTCCATCACTAGGTATAATAATAACTAACTAACTAACTAACTCCATGGAGCAGAGGCCTTCTTGAGAAGCTAACAGTTTCTCAGCTAGTCAAGAAATTCCCCGCATTTTATGGAACCCGAAGGTTCATTACCGCATTCACAAGAGCCCGCCACCTGTCCCTATCCTGAGCCAGATCAATCCAGTTCATGTCCTCCCATCCCACTTCCCGAATATCCATCTTAATATTATCCTCCCATCTACGCCTGGGTCTCCCAAGTGGTCGCCTTCCCCCGGGTCTCCCCACCAAAATCCGGTATGCACCTCTCTCCTCCCCCATACGTGCCACATGCCCCGCCCATCTCAGTCTTCTCGATTTGATTACCCGAATAATATTTGGTGATGAGTACAGGTCATTAAGTTCCTCGTTATGTAGTCTTCTCCACTCCCCTGTCGCCTCGTCCCTCTTAGGCCCAAATATCCTCCTCAGCGCCCTATTCTCGAACACCCTCAGTCTTTGTTCCTCTCTCAGTGTGAGAGACCAAGTTTCGCATCCATACAGAACAACAGGTAAAATTATAGTTCTGTATACCCTAATCTTTGTGTTTTTGGATAGCAACCTGGAAGACAAAAGATTCTGCACCGAATGATAGCAAGCATTCCCCGACTTCAATCTGCTCTTAATTTCTTCATGAATGGAGTTTCGATTCGTTAGGGTTGCTCCCAAATATTTGAATTCTTCCACCCTTTCAAAGGATTTATTATCTATATTTATGTTGTGATTGTGTCGTGCATTCTGATTTCGAGACATGACCATGTACTTAGTTTTCTCAGCATTTACTTCTAGACCAATCTCCTTACTAGCAATAATTAAATCTTCTGCATTTTTCTTTATGCTATGGACGCTTCCGCCCAATATATTAACATCATCAGCATAAACCAGAAGCTGATGTGTACCATTCAATTTCAAGCCCTCCTGGTTTGCCTGAACCCTCCTAATGGCATATTCTAAAGCAAAGTTGAAAAGCAATGGCGACAGAGCATCTCCTTGTTTCAAGCCATTCTTAATAGGAAATATAATAATAATAATAATAATAATAATAATAATAATAATAATAATAATAATAATAATAANATAATAATAATAATAATAATAATAATAATAATAATAATAATAATAATAATAATAATAATTTGTATGTTTAAATGGGAATTGAATTGGAATCAGAACTCTTTCTTGTCTGAAGTGTTCCTTATTTTATCTGCAGTTGTGTTCTTGCTGAGTGCTAAAGCTGGTGGAGTTGGTCTGAACCTGACTGGTGCATCCCGTTTGGTCCTGTATGATTCAGACTGGAATCCTGCCACGGACTTGCAGGCAATGTCTCGCATATGGAGGGATGGACAGATGAGATCTGTGTACATTTACAGGTATGTACATAACACACAGTGAATCCAACTCTATCTGAAATTGGTCTCCTTGTTTCAAATATTAAGATCTTTCTTCCTCTTAACCATATATCCTCTTATTGCAATGTACAGTGTTCCGGTGCTTTGTTTAGATATACTCATTTTTTAAAACTCTGTGTTATTGTACCTTTGTTAGGAATGTTTAACTTTATTCTTTTATCCCCACTAAATCCAGAATAGTTGGTTTCTTAACAGGTTACATTAAATGATGCTCATCATTTGCATAGGGTATGCGACATCACATGAAATAAGGAGTGGATTATGAATGTTGAGTGGAAAGCATTTAGGCAGAAGTAACACTGGCCAGTTTTAATACACTGTTTGTTCAGCATTGACCTGGAGGGACTAAGGGAGGCTATAAAAATCTTAGTCAACATAATGGTTCCACATGACCAATTTTGAAATGGGGTAGTGCCAAAGACAGTTCTTGCAATACTACTTCCTCAGAAATTGGATATGGGAAAGTACATTCTTGTTGATATATTTTATACTAGCCAAAATAGCAACTTTTTGCCTGGGACGTATTTGCTTCCCTTGTCACTATCATAATGTACGAGTATAAACAGTGTAACAAACAGTTCTTGAACTGGCATCTACCAACCAAGTCCTGACAACTTTTTGTAAAAGTATAGCCCATTTTTACGAACAACACTTTTTTCTCATGAAGCTCTAGAAGATGCGTCTAGAACATACCCGATTGGAATGAATTCTAAAGTCAGTGTTTAAAAAATATCCTTCAAGAAAAGTGGCAGCCATGACTGGTACATAATATAGCATGTGGTATATATTACAGACTTTTGACAACAGGCACCATTGAAGAGAAGATTTTCCAGCGACAGATCAGCAAAACAGGCCTAAGCGGAGCAGTCGTGGACCCACAAAACCAAAGTACAATCCGACTGTCAAATGAAGAACTCAAGGTACGTAGTTTTCCCACAGTGGAATCTCACTAACTCCTTGCAGCAGAATCTCTTGTCAGCCTGACATGAAGAAAAACATGGATTACTAAGTAACTTTTCTGAGATTTGTGACTAGGTTCCATGGTGAAATGAAGGTGAAGACTGTATGTTGCTCTTACATCCATATTCACTGGTAGACAGGTGGGTTGATGCAGTGGTGACAAATGTCCAAGTCATGACATGGACACAGTCCTTCCCCATATATTTTATTCTTGCTAACCCTTTGATGCCTGATGTTATCTACTGGATTTGGACGATGTGATGCTCCACGTGCTGAATGCAGCCAATTATGGCCATTCTGGTACAGCACATTTAAATTCCAGTCTTCTGCATATCAGATTGGACATTTAATCCAGTGCCAAAGGGTTATTATTTATTCTGCAGTGACAAGGCTAGAAGTGTGAGGGAAGTAGATACTCTGTTATTTTCCAGTGATTTCCTGTTCATTAGCATTCTGATTACATATTCCGTGTTTGAATATGGCCATAGACAAGGAATTTTGTTTGCAACATTTTTTGTTTTTTTTATGTATATCAATTACACAACATATGACCTAGCATGTTGGCCCTTGAAAGGGCCGCTTAAAAGACCTGGCCTCTTTCATATGGTTTTCAGAACCCCTGGGCTTTAACTAAGGATCACAGTCATCCGAGTGTGGACTAAATTGGACATCAGACACAATGTTGAAGTAAACATTAGCTTATCTGTGTTGCAGGATCTGTTCACTTTTCACCGTGACAGCACCTGCACAACACATGAAATGTTGGACTGTAAGTGTACTGGTGTTGGACTGGTTCCCCATGGTGATCTGCAGCTGCAAAGGAACCTCAGTATTGCCGAGGATGAGCTGTCAAGCCAACGTGACTGCCAGTTGCAGGTTGGTCAGACACTGGCTTCTAACACTTGTGTCCGCATGAACCAACTGTTTCAATGGCAACATTACTCACAGCCTATCGAGGCTACATTACTGCAGGTAAGTGTCACTAAGTCCATGGCCTCGCGCGCGCGCGTGCGTGTGCGTGTGTGTGGGGGGGGGGGGGGGGTTAATATATGGAACTGGATCAACTTCTTATCCCGTGTATGGCTACCATATGAGATACAATGCTTGCAAGTGATGAACTTGCAAGCTTATGGTACGGTTCTCTGCCATAAAGATAAAGGTAGTGTTGTTCCTGTATGCACCATGAAGGCATATGGGGGGAGTAGATGTGTAACTTCATTTATCCTTAACCTTGGCACTAGATTAAGGCCAGTGGTCAACTTCACACCCCCCACTGCTTTATGCTTGGGCAGAGGTTCCCCCTGTACCCATTGAATAGGAGGTTGGGTGGGCCCCAGCACCAGTCTGGATGTTTTGAAGAAGAGAGAGATTTCTTACCCCTGCCAGGAACTGAACCGTAATTCCTTGCACATTCAGCCCGCAGCCTAGTTACTACACCGACCTTGCTATCTTGGTTACTCTTCCACAGCATCTGCTTAGTTTTAGTACATCCATCACAACCTGCAATTTTTGGTTATTTACTGGAACCAATTTCAGTGTCTGTACCATTTGCTCATTTTGCCATGGAACAAAACAATGTGGGTAGTCAATACACACCATGACCCTGGTAATATGAAGGAAAAACATTCATTCCCATACACTGTGTAATCCTTTTCAGTCACAAAATGCATCATGCCTGTAGTGAGTACTTGTTTTCTGTTTTGCAGGAACTGGGTCTCAGTGGTGCATCACATAATATTACATTCATATTCCGAAATCTGAGCCATTCACAAACAGTAAGGCTGTGATAATATTTTGGCATCACATTTGATTGCAACAGTTGATCGATTCTTGATTTATGGAACATTATTTTCTTAACTGTGTAAGCCACAGCCCAGTAAGGTGATGTGAATAGCAAGTACCAGAAAATTTGAAGTGGCCATGCCCATTTAAAGTACTATCCAAACATGTCTGAAGGTAATGAGGGAAACCACAAAGAATCTGTCAAGGCAGCCAGGGATTGGACAGAGAAAAGAGTCTCAGACTTACAAAAGACATGGCTGGAGTGATAACCGCTTGGCCATGAACCTTTGTACATATCCCTTCTTAATTAACCCTTCACTGATGCTGGGGTTTATATTCCTACTACTGCCAAGGATGGAGAAGTTTTAAATTTGAAGGGCCCTATAGTGCACTCACATCTGTCCAATGCACACAGGCCAGCACTGAAGGGTTAAAACAAAACAAAAATTCTCATAATCCGCAACATCCATCTCAGTTTTCCTCTCTCATTTCTTCATAGTCTTTCACAGGGTCATTCTAAGAGCTTTACCCCTTCAACGTACATGCATTCCTTGTCTACCTCCACGTAGATTTTCCACTTGTAACTTTCCTACGAGATCTATAATTGTTTTACTTGAGAAGTTGAAAGTAATCAGTATGTTAAGGTGGTAAATAATGATAACAGCAGTAACGAAAATACACATTATTTATTACAAAATGTCAGGGTCTTGTGTGACCTCTACTATCATCACAACAGGATCATCCATCAATGGAAGCCTTTCAGTAGTACAAATTATAAGGTACCATGGACTGTATAAGTAAAGTATGTTTTAGACAAAATATCTGGTACAGACAGAATTAGAAATGGCACATGATTCTGTTCTCCTGGGGTGTGATGTGCTGAGTTACTTGGTAAATATTTCCTGACATTTAAAGACAATTCATTGGTCTCACCTTCATGACCTCTGAAAATGAGACCCAAAAATTTGTCTCAAAAAATTGGGAACCATTTACGTAGTGATGCAGTGTCATATCTTACATGAATGGAATCATCGACTATAGCACTGCAAAAACCTGAAAGCTTGCACAGAAGTGACAGCATTACATTAATAAAAGTCTTCATTACAATCCAATCATTTTACCCTGATTTATGCATCTCTGGTTTGTGAACTGTCATATGTATATATTCACAAATATGTTATTTTCATTTGAAATGCTCACTTGATATTTTCCATGAATGCAACTACTGCATAAATCTAAGTGTATACACACACACATATTCTATCAGCAGTTACTACACATGAGGTATGCACAGCTGAAGCCCATTTGAGGATGCTCATGCGTGAAGGCACTGCAACAGTCAGTAAAATCTCCACAGGCACAGAGACAGGTCCCAGTGTTGCACAAATCAGCTTATTCCATCTGCAAAGAATTCCTTGGGCTGTTGCCTAAACCATTATATGACAGCCTCCTGCACACTGTCATCCAAAATGGATGTACCATCTTTTAAGGGCTTTCTTGAACAGTCCAAAGACATGAAAATCACATGGAAATCAGTACTGTTGTGCAGCAGGATGATGCCATCAGTCAGTGTACCACAATGTTTGTTCTTGATCTTGGTACATAGCTTTTAAAACATCTGATGGTAATTGCTTGCACAGATTGTGCCATTAAATGATTTAAAGTGCAGACGCAGGGGTCCTTCAGTGTTTCTCTGGTCCTGTTTGGACACATTCACCATCTGTAAGGTCTGCTGTGATGTCACCTGAACTAGCTACTTGCTTAATCAACCGTACTCTTCTGCGTAAGTCTGCCAGTGTGTCTGCTGAACCAAACATGCAGCTGCACCATTCACACTGCCACAGCAGCACCATGAATGGGTTTCAGCTGTGCATGTGTCATATAACCAGGTCATAATTTCTGAAGCCATCTGTTGGGCATTATGATGAACACAAACATACTGGTATCAATAACAAAACTGTGATGATGTAGGGTGGCATGTAAATTTAAAATATTTTTCTGTATACAGAACTACCAGTAGTTTGTAGATGATAATACAGAATGTATGTAATATATAAACAATGTAATGCATAGCACATGTAAAATATTGCACTGCCTAACAATGATAGTCAAAGCCACAGTGTCTACATATAAATGACCCTTGTAACAAAACTGTTTGAATACCCAGCAACAGGAAAGAAAATTCCCTTAGATTATCCTTATTTGAGATGTACACCTGTAGTGTATGGCCTTTTCCATCCCAGGTTTCAGTTGCTGCCAGAGCACCATTCAGTTTTAATGCCCACTGCAGGACCGTGTTTGACCTTTCAGACGAAAATGATATACATTTAATGGGACAGCAATGTACTCTTTGTCTCCATTAAAGAATAACTAAAAGGCCTAGACTGAAATAATGCAATCCACAGATCAACAGCCTCAAACTTATGGTTCACCTTAATAACATCTTTCTTTGCTAGACTACATTAAAATACTACCAGAAAAATACCTGTAAACCAGTATATAATATACAGTTCCCAGTCATTTCAAGTATTGCATACTTTTGCTTGAAAGTTATATTGATGTTATACTGATGTCAGTGATTAACTGATCACCATTTGTGTTAAGTTTACTTCACCAAGAGCTGATCGAATGAGTAACTAAAATGACCACAGCCACAAACCCATTATGCAATGTGATGTTTATAGTACAAAGCGTGTATTATGAAATACACATATCTCCAGAAATAAAATAAAATAAAATCTACTTCAAGGACAATTGCAAGAAACTGAACAATTTAAGAAGTAGCATTTGTGCTAATCCTGGCTTATGATGCCTGTATAAATACGAGGTCTGTAAGGAAGAGTCAGTATGATCCCACTCTGCTGTCAGTTGAAGCTACCTGCTCTTCATTGTAATGACTAAATTACTTCTGTACGAAGAGATCTAAGACCATGGAGATAAGATTTACATCAACAGATGGCAACTGAATACAGAAAATTGGCATGCTGATAGGTTGAAAAGGTCAAGAAAGATTAACCTTGCTCACTGAATCTCATAATGTCAATTAACTGCTGGGAGTATTTTCTTTTGGAAGATTCCACTGTCTGGATAAAAAAGATGTATGTATATCTTGTCCCGGTCGTGTGAGTTTACGAGCTTTTGCTGTTTTACATCTTACTCCTCCTGTTGAAGAACTCAAGTGTAGCTGTGAGGCAGTCTTCAGACTGCGTCCTTTCTTCTACCGCCTTGCATTCCGCTTCATTGGCTTTGTGCAGCTCTTCATTGGTCCAAGCACGAACCAGACGTTTCGAATACATCATTGACTAACACGTGTAATGAAAAGCAGTACATTTTAACCCAATAAAGACTAAATAAAAGAGGGTGACAGGGACTAGGCATGTAGCATGCATGAAACATGACCTGTTTTTTATACTTAAAGAATACATATGCTGTGTTGAGTGACTGCAAGAAGGTCATTTGTATATAATTTTAGTTGAGAAATCCTAGTACAAGAGAGTGCTTGGAAGACCTAGACAAGCACAAAATGATAGTATTAAAATGATCTTACAGAAACAGGCTGTGCAGACATTAAGTGGATTGAAAATGACTTTGGATAATATGTGATGACCAGCTTTTGTAACATGGTAGCTAATCCCGTGAGTCTACAAAAACAGGAAAATTCTTGATGCCTAGAAACCACTAAACACTGAACGACACTCTTACCACCAAATTCAATAGTCATCATAATTTTAAATTATACATAACAACAATGTCACTGCAGCAGCTAAAAATGGCTAAACATAAGGAATGTAGTAACAGTGTTTCTAGTTATTTGTCTTTTAGTACAAAGAGATAAAGAGGTAACGGAACTGAACCACATCATCTCAACAAACTGGTACAAAAGCTAAATGTCTAGAGGGCACTACGCCCTGCTTTGGACAGAAAACTATGAACTGCAATTGCAAGACTTGTGGCATAATACACAAGAAGTGTCACCTGAACATATTTCACTATACGTCAAGATGATTACAAAAAGACTTATTAACAATGTCGTGTTTCTTAAAACAGGCTCAAAGAGTGCAGATTTGGTCACAATGATCTATCGATAGTATTAGAAAAGAAAGAAGGCAGTGCATCAGGCAAGATCTGAATATAGGAACACTAAAAGGGAAGTTGGTCAAATTAAGAATATACCGATATGGACATGTGTTACACACAGATGGCAATCACATTTTTTTGAAAGCATTAAAGATTATGTTAAGCGTACAGTGAGGAGACCACGCACAGTGTGAAGAAACCAAGTGAGGGTGGTATAAAAAGAGAACGTGGAATGAGAGGATACAGAAGACTGGAAAAGGCTTTGTCATAGGATGATTATCCAGCCAGTTAGAAATAACTTGCCGATGGTGGTGGTGCTTACTACCACTCAACTAATGAAATCATTGGCCCTAGATTTCTGAAGATGTAGGAAGTACAGAAATATTTGGCTATAATCTTGTGTTATAACAGAAATATAGCATTACCTGCATTGACATTTGCGCAAATTGTTCTAATTTGTGCCACACCTCTTGTTCCAATGTGGCATGGGGAAACACCTGGGAAACTAAGCCACATTCTTTAGCATCATGAGCACCCATCTGATGGCCAAAGTATAACAGAGCACTAGCCTGTAATGGAGAACCACCCAGTCATCACCAGATTCATTCACAAAAATGATTATCACTGTAAAGGTTCCTAATCCTTTTTTAAGGTTCTTATTTCAGCTCTCCTAAATCCACTTTTTTCCTTAGAATTTCATTTCAGACACTTGCAATTCACGTTTTTTGCTCAAGATGATAAATTTTAACAAGGAATTTCATATAATTCAGCTGGTATTACCAGCATAATCAAATCATGGATGTTATGACAGGCTACACTTGACGCTTTGGTAGAGGAATGAAGAAATGCATACAGAATTTTGGTGGGTAGCTATGTATTCCATCCTTCTGTAACAACACAGACACTCATACCGTACACAATAGTTGCATTCCAGAAGGTCTGGCGCAAGTCAGAATTGGGTATACATATGATGGCATTTTCAAAAACCTGCTTTAAGCACAGATCACTGTAAATTAAAGGCAATTTCATCAAGTTAATGTTAAATTTGTATTTTAAATATATTAGGTATTATGCTGGCTTATTATTTTGTTCCGATTATTGTCAATAATCCTTACCCTCTATTGTAAGTTTCAAGTGGTCATAACTCCATAACCATCCAAAATCAGACACATATTTGTATGAACTTTTTTGATCACAAAGACGTAGGAAATCCTCCTGAAGTAATATCCACAAGTCATGAATGACCCTACACACACACGCACGCGCGCGCGCGCGCGCACACACACACACACACACACACACACACACACACAAGGAAGTCCAGCTGAAATCCTATCTCCAGCACACTGGAACCTGATTAGCCACAACTTGACTTCCCACCGCCTGTGTTATCGCCCATCAGTACTCTTCCACCACCTTAGTCTCATTGCACTTTTCACTCCAGAATGGAAAACTGGACACACATTTCAAAAATGTTTTTATTTTTTTCTTTTCTTACTTTTTCTGTGTACTTCTTTTTCTTCTTTTTTGCTTTTTTAAATTGTGTCTGGACCTACATTAACTTGAAATTGTGTAAGTCAGGGAGTGTCTGTACACTTCATTACTTGTACAGTTCATCTGATATTACAGTAGTCAGTTAAGGTTACACTGGGTTCAAAATGTAGCTTGGATAAGGGATATAAGATATATGTACAAAAACTTGATGAGAAGGTATGTTTGAAATTGACTCCTTGCAGGACTGAGAAGGAAGTGGGAAAATAAAATTTACCTCATAAGAAAAAATTTTGATGATGGGAGATGGAATAAACTCGCTCAGTATCATGTAAAATGGCCATTAATTGTATTAACAGTGTTTAACATTCTGGTTCTGATACCACAGATTTGGTTTAAATGCCTTCACAATTAATGGAGATTAAGTGGGAGAATGTGTGACCCTGAAGATGGAGGCCGCAGGTTCCTTTCAAAAGTCAGTACTGTCCCACCAGATAACATGGTGTCACATGCCCGGGGGCAGTACTCTTCACAAATGTCAAAATATTTTCAGTACCTCTGAAACTGGGAGCAGATCAGTGACATGCAGAAAATTGTTTGCAAAAACACACCTTGCTTGATCCCATAATCCGAGGAAATGTATACGAAGAACAGCCCTCTGCCACAAGCCCAAGTTTTGTAAATGGTGTAACAAAATAAGCCTAAAACAAAATTGTAACAATAACGTAAGTCTTACTTCAGGCCTTTCTTAATTCCCTTATTATATGGTACATCTGAAGTCAAAAGAATAGAAGCTATTCTGTGAAAATTATTGTGCCTTTTTGTTCACTGTATTGAAAAATTATAGCCTTCTGGGTTAGGATGTAAAAACATTGTGGAGGACAACTTACACCAAATGTATGCTTCTGCTCTGTAAACAGAATTATAGAAACCAAACAAACATAATTATTAAACAAAATAACACTCTGTATATACATGTAAGGTCTACATGTGTATATCAAACCTCATTATCTCAGATCTTGAGATCTAGAAGAACCTGAGATCTGAAATTTTTAAATTGCATTTTTTCACACTTACATTGGTTACACTTAAAAACAATGCCTTGTTGACAATTCTCCAGTCACCACCACATATGGGCTGTGAGTCTTTCACTGTCTAAATGTAGATGTAAATGATGGAAAAGGAGCATATACCTAAAGTATACAGTGCATGCAATCTCCCAACCAACAATTCAAATTTGAGGTGCTTAAGAGCATAACCCAGTTCCTGGCAATTTCAGCAAACGCTTGATGGAATCGATACACAATAACACAAATGCAAATGGGAAAATGCTTAACAGATTCTATCACATTTAATACTGTCAATCTAATTTGCTTGGGGCATGTAGTACTCTGAAATACTATTAAGCTAGACACACATGTGAAACAGAAGCCTCTCCAAAAATGATGACGATTCACACTCGTTTTGAATCCCTGTAATCATGTTTTTACTGAACATTAAAAATGTACGACTTTCTTATATTACCATTAGGTACAGTATCAAGTAATGGAGCTGAAACAGCTCACTTAGTGTAATGACTAGGCTGTGGGCTGGACAGGGTGAGAAATTTCTCTGCACCATAGCATCCACACCAGCTGTGGGGCCCACACAGTCTCAAATGGGTTACATGGGCCCATTCCCGAGGGATACAGTGGCCACGGTGTCAAGCTAACCACTACCACTCGCCACAGTCTAGATCCCAATTTAAGAATGAGTGGAGATATACCTTCACTCTGCCACATGCCTTAATGGCATGCACAGGGACAACTTCACCTTTATCAAGTAAAAACAAACACTGTCAAATGCCATCCTCACAACTTGTTAATTTAAAAAATATGTAAAAAATTAATTAAAATAGGCTACATGTTTCGACCACCTAGGTGGTCATCACCAGGCCTCATTACAAAAGTAAAAAGAGGAGATTTGCCATTGAGATCTCACTTGGCATTAGAAGTCTTGGTAATTATTGTGCATACAATATAGTTGGTGCATGTGTCTAAAATTTAAATTTTACAATACAGTGTTGTAAACTGTAAGAATAAGATCAGTATTTAAAAGTCTTAGGATTATTGAAGATAGGCATATAATGGTTGCAGGTTCTTGAGGAGATTCTAGATGGGTATTACTTGAAGTTGAAGCAGTGAAGCAATGGTTGGATCATTATGTTTAAAGTTTTCAGGAAGATGTGTAGTTCTTTTAAGCTGTATGTCGCATTGGAGATTTGCGATCTATACTTGTTGTGGACTACCCTACGGTAAGATCACTGTGTGGATGAAATGATCATGGTAGGTCAGTCCCACCATAACCACCACAGCACACAGATGTACCCAAACAAACATCCATAGCTGAAGTTAACAACAATCCAAACAATAAACCTGGAAAACATCACTAGCGAGGAGATACTGTGAACCGGCATCAGAAATATAGCTGTCAAGAAATATATACACCCGAAATACACCATCATTTCATCCACACAGCGATCTTACCGTGGGGTAATCCACAACAAGTGTACATCGCAAATCTCCAATGCGACATACAGCTTAAAAGAACTACACATCTTCCTGAAAACTTAAAACATGATCCAACCGCTGCTTCAACTTCAAGTAATACCCATCTAGAATCTCTTCAAGAACCTGCAACCATTATATGCCTATCTTCAATAATCCTAAGACTTTTAAATATTGATTTTATTCTTACAGTTTACAATACTGTATTTTACAATTTAAATTTTACATATATGCACCAACTATATTGTATGCACAATAATTACCAAGACTTGTAATGCCTATGCACAATAATTACTAAGACTTGTAATGCCAAGTGAGATATCAATAGCAATCTCCTCTTTTTACTTTTGTAATGAGGCCTGGTGATGACCACCTAGGTGGTTGAAACATGTAGCCTATTTTAATTAATTTTTAACATATTTTTTAAATTAAAAAGTTGTGAGGACGGCGTTGGACTGTGTTTGTTTTGCAATATACTCACATCGGTACGCATTCTGTTAAGAGTTTATCAAGTGATTACATACTCATCATTAAACTCAATTCCATGTCCTGTCATTTATATTACTGCATTTATCACACAAAGAGTACACATGCCACCAACAATTACAGTTCTTCTCAGGACAGCACGAAGCAGTCTGTGACTGTACCTTATCTGAAGCATAAACCACATCACAAAGACCCAGTGTTGTTACTGCTATTCCAACTGCAGGCCCATTAACCACAGCTACAAGGATCTTGGGATAATCAATGAATGCAGAGACAAAGTTCCTGAAAGACAGATTCAGATTATGTAAATCAGTGCATAGTCTGTGATTGACAGAACAGAATACCTGTATGTTCATCGCCCATACCGGAGTCTGTTGGTGTTCTCCTTTATTTTTCCAAGAAAATCACCACCAACAATATTTTGTAATGCACCTGATATGTCATTTCCACTGCTGTAAACATCGCCTGCACCTGTCAAAGCTGTTATCACCACTCTATCGTCCACTGCAGCTTCATTAAGCAACCTTGTGAGACCATCATACATCTGTAACATTTTTTCTGAGTTAATATGGTGCAGAAAAGCACTGAATACCAAAGACTAACATGCTGTTATTTATTCCATACGAACGTGCAGTGTAGTTTGAAGACTGAGGAAAAGCTCTCAGTTTCAAATACCTGAAAAGGAACTAGTGATAAAAATATCTGCATCTAAGAGGGATGAATTCAGGAATGAAGGGTATTGCAGAATAAGGTAAAAGGTAAAGATAACCCTATGACATGCCTGTGCAGGCACAGAGGAGAGGTGGGGGGTATAGCTCCAAACAATTCACAACCTTGGTGTTAGAAGGGGATGGTGGTCAGCACCATGCCCTACCTGTTTTACCCCCAGGAAACACCCAGTACCCACTGTACAGGAGGCTGGGTGGTCCTTGGGGTCAGTCTGGACAGGCATGGAAAATCTCACCCCTACTGGGATTCAGCATCTGGACAGTCCAGGCCATAGCAAGTCACTATACTGACTACTACACAATCCCAGCCACCTGCTGAATTTATACAGATTTTCTAGTATGATCAAGAATAATGTGACAGGCTACATAAGTGAAACAAATGCAACCAAAATTTTAGTAAGGAAACACTAAGAAAATAACTCCTTGGACACAGGGAATAACCACAATAATATTAGGACTAATCCTGGGGGAGATAAATTGTAAAAATGTCAGTGGGTTGGATTGACTGGACAGAAATACAGACTAAGGTATTAGCAGTGGTAAACTTCTGGACCCCTTACCAAAACTACTAACATTAACAATATCCACATAACATAATGCACTACAAGCACTGGCTCAGAACCAAGAAACTTGGAAACTGTGAAAGAAGCAATTAAATCTTCAATGTATTGTAGAGATGTAAGTGAAAATGTTACCATATGAGTCAATGATTGTAACATATCATCAAAAGTAACGTAAATGCAATGTTGCAGACTTCCGGCTATTCCTTATGTGGAATGAGTATAGTATTAGCCTTAATCTTAAGACAATTGCCAGAGCAATAAACTTCCAGCTGAAGCGAAGAGGATCAGGAAGGAGAACTGTGCTTATCTTCTTGCAGGATACTAGTGATAATGTCACACTAATGCAACAATGGCACACAAACTGGCCATCACTGAATCAACAGCCCCACCTACAAACAAGGTGTTAATTTTCATCAGTATATACAGTGAATACACTTTTCATCACTGTCTGCATCCATCATCACAGCTTATTAATATCTGCATTTTACAATACCTGTGCATTAAATGCATTCTTCTTGCTAGGCCTGTTGAACCTTATTATTAAAAGACCTTTCTGAAGTGTGACCTCAAGTTCTTCAGGCACTTGTGTTGCCATCTTTTGAATGCTTTACTGCAGTATTTTACAAGGTCTTACTACCTACAAGGAAAAATAATGTGGGAAAATTTAATGAAGACAGTCACATAATTTATTGTATGAAGACAAGCACGTGGGAACCACTTTTATCCACAGTATACCTTATGTAATTAACTCTTTCCATGCTAGCATTTTAAAGAAAGAATAAAACCATTTTTTGATTGGACCTTTCATGGTCAATCAAAACTTTCCATTGTCAAAAACCTTAAAAGAATTGTGAATGTTTAAGCTGTTGTATCAGTGCAGTTGGGGTCTTCATTCTTCTGGGATAGGGTACTGCATCACTTGATGATTAGTGCCCAACATTTTGAGATAGCATAGTGTTCTCATCTGCATGGCTTGAATGTCCAATGTCAACACTGGACATCACTGAATAACCTGATTCCAGGAGAGTGAACTCCTTTTTTTGATATTTACTGAAGTTAGTATATTGCACAAGAGAGCAAAATCTCTCTTGTATGTATACTGTGTACATTTCAACTTGTCCAAAAATTTTCTTTCTTTACAAAATAATGATAATATTGAGATTAAGTATTCACTGGAAAGTGGAAGAATATTAAACTTCTTAAATATTTCTCTACATGAGACTTCCCTTTTAACACCTGCAATTATTCTTACTATTTTCTTCTAGATATAAAATATGTTTCTGGTGTCTGTTAAACTTTCCCAGAAAATTATTCCATGTGACATTATAGAACGGAAGTAATTTAGGTTTCTTATTTTCATGATGTAATTGTCCTCATGGCAAAGCATGCTTGACTTTGTTTAAAGATATATATTCAAGTATTTTCCAATTGGCAATCTGATGTAAACTGTGCAGCTTTTGAGCATTTCTGATGTTATTTCATCATGACCACTCATTACAAACATTACTATATTTGAACTTTTTGTCATTTTTCATTCTTTCTACAAGTGCAAAGACATAAGAATTTATGTTTGTAAGGTGTGTGATAACTTTAGCTAACGATTCCCTATTTTTCAACACCATTTTACCTGTTTCGGTTATAAAACTTGCTTTCAGACCTTTCTAGGAAGATGCTTAGAAATGTATTAAATTGTGAACCAGCCTCATGGTATTTAATACTGATTCCCAGTTTCACTACTTGCATTGTAAATTCATAAGTAGTGTCACTATTTGTCTACATCAGGTAGCCTATGTATCGCTGGTTTAGTACCAGTATTACATTTTCTGGAACTATCTGTGAAAATATTATCATTTGCAGCGTTGAAGGACTGTCATAATACTATGCCTATATAAAAAGCTACAGGCCCTTTGGCCTCCAGGAGGTTGAGGCTCCCAGAATGTCCTGACAATCAGTTCATGAAGATGGCAAGGTTGTCAGCCCTACACACCAGCTGCATTTACCCCCAGGAGACATCCCTGGTACAAATTGCTAAGTCGACCCCAGGCCTATAGAGTGGCTGGCGGGATTTAATAACTGAAAATTCCTAATGATCCCCTCGGGAATCGAGCCCGCGACTTCCCGGCTTGTAGTGCAGTACCCCTCCCCCAGTGCCTGTATATACTCACTTGCACAACTGGGTGTGTGTATACTTTAACCACCAGTTTCACTACCGATGGATGTACGGCCATTCCAACCCGTAACTGCTTCTCATACATGCCACTTAAACAAGGAAGATTTGTTTAGTTTTTAGTGGCCATAGTAACCGTAAGGAAAACTCAGATTGTTGTAGGTTATGTATTTAGTACTGAACTTCCGTATTACGAATCTTCCACGGTTTTTTCCGAAGGGTTTCCGAACACAACCTGTCAAAACTCCCTACCCGAATCTCAAACATTGGCGTAACACCCTTATTCGTGCATACTGCATATATTACGTCCACATTACTTATATTTCATCATTAGTGTGGAGGGAATTTATTCCTTTTTCGGACTCACTTGTGTAGACCACTTTTTCTTTTTCACATGTAAAGATACCCGAGGTTACATCAGCAAAACATCCCGTCAACAAATTTCATGATATCAACCGGACAGACGTCGTTCATTCCTTCAAACTACACATATAGTTTAATGCCACGGAAATATAAAATTTGACAAGACGTGTTAAATACCCCGCCCAAAACCGGAAACAGATCGACGATGTGAAGATTTCACCCCTTTTCTAAAGTACGTAAAATGTAAGTCATAATGAAACACAATTTTGTTCCATCTCAGAACCCTGTCTCAAACTCTGCTTGTTAAAGTCGTTTCACCTGTATATGCACAACCCATCAGCAGCTACCTATTGCAGTGAACGACGTGACTACGCAGAACAGAAAGGACCAAAACTCCCCATCCCACTCCAACCGGAAATACGGCGTCGTAGGTTCAGTTCGCGCATGCGCAATGAAATAGTCACACTTCGGGGCAAAACAGGTTGGCGTTTATTAAGTTTTGTGGCTTTTAATTGCTCTCCCAAGGTGAGGTACTGATTTAATAATTAACTGGATGTAGGTGTCTGTCTTTCGTATCTGTTCAAGAGCCCTGTAGAAGCCGCTACTGTGCAGAAGGTAGGATAATACTATAGTTTATTTTCGATCGGGTTTCAGACTATTCAATGGTGATATAAGTACATTTTGCATTGATGTTTTTCAAATATTGTCTTTGGATTTCTGGCCTTCATGGCTTTAAGATGTCACGAGACATTTCTTTCAGTAAACGATTTGTTCAGGTTTGAAATAAGTTTGTGTGTGTAGTGAGGGTTTCCTGCTAAATTGCTTGTTGTTTTTGTAGTCGGCGACGTCGAAATGCTGTTTCTTAATGTTATCATCCTTCAGTAAACACTGAATAACGGAGTTTAGGTCATGTACCTACATTAGTGAAAATATTTGGGTAGAAGTGATTCGCGTAAATCGTTAAATGTATGTTCAACGATCCGTACATATATATTGGCTTATCAATTAACGCGTAGTGGGTCCGTAGATTTTAACTTCATGTATGTAGGAACAAATATTTTAGGTTTCAGTGTGGAGCGACTGAATTCATTCTTTAATTATTATATTTGTTTCGGTGCTTTAATGTTTCATTTGGGGTTTTAGTTCGCGATAGCAAAGTAACATTGTGGGCTGGGCGATCAGCTCTCAATTCCTGGCCGATTTAGGGATGTTGGCATTTGTCATGTTTTCTGTAGCTCTGCTACCCACCCGTCCTGATATCTAATGGGTACCAAAGTGTCTTTCCTTGCGGCTTAAGTGGCCGGAGCACAGAGCTTTCAAAATGAGGTTAAGAATTTTTGGATTTTAACCTCCACTTCGCTAGTATACCTTCATAGTATGCTGCTTAAGTATGGGCATAATGTCACCTTTATGTGTAAAGCACCCTATATATTAATTAAATAAAATTTGGTGGTTGTCCTTATTTTGCTGTGTATAAGTTTTACATTAGCCATATCTTGGAGTCATTTCATTACAACCATATGGATGGTT
Source organism: Coptotermes formosanus (assembly GCA_013340265.1). Taxonomy (NCBI): domain Eukaryota; kingdom Metazoa; phylum Arthropoda; class Insecta; order Blattodea; family Rhinotermitidae; genus Coptotermes; species Coptotermes formosanus. The sequence goes on from BLKM01004979.1 coordinate 612,431, forward strand.
AAATATCTCTTTCAGAGTACCTGGAGGAAGAAAATCTCTTCATTGTGAAGTAATATGTATTGCCTCCATTACCCAAGTCACATGCTGCTGTTAGACTGAAAAGAAAACTATGATTGTGCCTTGCAAGGAATGAGTGCCTTCCTTTTGGCTGTACAGAAGATTCTCATTATGTTGTACAAGTTTATGTATATAATTTTACCATCATGGATTGTATTAACGAGCTCTTAGGACTGAAGAGTGAAGTACCTGACACAAACACAGGGTGTATGGAAAATGGATATATGTGCCAGTAATGGAGTAGATAATGAACATATTCTTGAATCCATTGGAAGTGCTAAAGTAGATCAAGGTGTGGATTTAGTCACCACCAAGGAAGGTGAACAGGTGAATGAAGTGATTATTCAAACAGAGCGGGAAGTGGTTCAGGAATTTGTTGTACCAAACACTCCACTTGTAAAGCCTCTGGCTGCTGCTCCAAGAATGCCACAGCAGTCTGCTCCTCGGAATACAACACAAGAAGAAGCTGCAGGGGTGCCATCATCTGTAGCAACACCAACTTTTGCCATTCCACCCCATCTAATGGGGCGTAATGTAAATAACCCTACTGAGGACATGATAGGCAGTGGACGAAAGCTTCAGAAACCTCGCCTTGGAGTTCGTGTACCATACCGTAATTTGACGAGCCAAATTGTGACTCAGGATGAAATTGCTCAGGAGTTACTTGAGCGTTCATTGAAGAAACATCCTGTTCATGACACACCAGAAGGGGGAGATTTGTTCTTTACCATGAAACTTACACAGCGTTTGGCAAATCGTTTGTCGCCATCTGTAGCAGTCAGTCCAGGCATCAGTGGGCATGATATTGAGGCAATTGCTGGAAAATCAGGGCAGTTTCAACAGAGTGCTGACACTAATTGCATACTTCCTCCTGGATATCCTTTGGTACCTGAATCAACAGCCATTCCTGACCATGGAGATCTCCTTGCGATATTAGAAGGAGATGCGGATCCAGATTGGATGCCCGATACTAACCCGTCAGCTCTTGAGGATGTGGTTAAACCAGTGTCTGTTGCAGACTCTGGCAGACCACCCACATTGATAGAGGCTGGATCTAGTCTGGATCAAATTTCTGTACATACTGCCCCACCAAAACTTGACCCATTGGTTGAAAGAGAAATGGCACTTAAACAACTTATGGAATTACCAATACGAACTAAGAAAAAGAAAACTGTAGAGACAAGTACAAAAGGTTCAAAGTCGCAGCAGAAGAGTAGGGAGCGTGGAAAGAAAGAATCAAAGGACCAGAAGGATGAGACAAAGTGTGTCATGGTACAAAAATCACAAGATTCCCAGAACAATAACAGATCATCACTGAATGGAAGTTCCAAAGTTGAGATTGACTTGCCTTTGAAACAAAAGCCGGGGCGGAAGAGGAAGCAGACAGGTATGGGAGATGCAACTACAAAGCAACCAAATACATCTAAGAAGAAGAAGGTAAACTCTTCTGCGAGTCAGTCGGTTGGGATTACAGGCAGTAATAAGACTGATAAGAAACCAAAACTTGTAAGAGCTGCAGCAACAAAGAAACAAACAGTAGTCAAGAGCCCTGTTTTGAATAATGGCATTATTGGAAGCACTACAGTTAGCATAGCTCCTAAGCGAAGAAAAGTCACTGGTCCCAACAGTTCTGAATCAAATTCAGTTTTGGGTGTGGATGCATCTGGCAAGTCAGTACCTGGAACTTCACAGGAATCTGCCAAAACTAACCTGTCAGATGGTAATTCAGATGATGAATTTCCAGAATCGATGCTTATGCATTCTAGGAAGTTTGCAACACCTCCAAGAACCTACAGCCCAAGGAAGAGAGTGGTCAAACCAGGCAGCAATTCTCTGTCTTCACCTAAAAAGAATGCTGTTGCTGCAATGCTTGTTAAAGAAATTGGATTTACTTTGGCTCAGTGTATGCCAAACTCTTCTACAAAATCTGATGAAGCAACAAAATTAAACACATCTGGTGGTTTATCTTCCAAATCTAACACCATAAACTCAAGAAGTAGTGAAAGTCTGCCTTCGAAAGTGATTGGGGATTCATCTCCTGAAGTTCTGAGAGGACTGACAACAAAGAATATAGAAAGCTCATCAAAAAGCATTGTCAGCTTAATGTCAGAAAGTGATAAAGCTTCAGTTTTGAATCCAGCTGTGGGTACTGTTGTTACACCACAGTCAGCAAAACGAAATATTAACCCGTCTGCTTCTGGACAAGCAATTGGTGATTCAAGAAGGAGAAGAATGACAGAAATTGACCGTTTGTTTATGGATGAAGGCGCAATAAATTTACTGTATGAAGTAGAGCAAGGAGAATCAAAACGCCGTAGTGGACCACCAGAAAGCATTTCTGGCAGTCTCAAACGTAAGGTGCGTTCTCCATTGAAATCTGTACGTAGACAGAAGAAGGATCTTCAGTTGAAGACCCGCCTTGTTAAGAATGCAGTGTTTAGACTTAGTAGTATATCACAGTCTCCATCAACAGCTGTTGCTTTACGTGCAAGAAGGCATATTGGTCCCCCTACCCTCCAGTTGGCCACAAGTCAAAACCCAGATCGATCATTTCAGCGAAAGAAGTCACTTGATTCTAGAGAGTCCCTTCGTTCCCCTCCTCCTTTGACCCCTGTTGATCCACCATCACCCTCTCAGTCCTTTTCATTCCCACCAAGGCTACCTCTGCCAGCAGAGGCCTCCAGAATCATTCGCAGACATTCCTCCAGTAGTACTTTCTCCAGCCGCAGCACGAGTCCCAACCTGCAGCATCGTAACAGCATAGATTCAGTTCAGTCACCTGAAAATTTTGAAAACAACCCTGACAATCACCATATGAAAGCAGGGAACTGTGTTCCTGCTCCATCGGGAGCCAAGAATTCTTTAGAATTAGATGATACAAAACGGAATGAAGTGCGTAAAAAGGGTGTTCCAATATTTGTTAGAAAGCTAGAAGCCACCCAGACTTACAAAGGGAAGAAAAAAAAGGAGCCAACTGGCAATGACAGTGGAGCTTTGCACGTTGGTGAGAATGCTGAAAAACTGTTGGAGATGAAAGGCAAAGATCTTAAAGTTCATCACAGAACTCAAATAGATGTGTCTAAGAAACCTGCTTGTGGGGATGTTAAGAAGAAAGTTCTTGTAGGTGCAGCACAGGTGGGTGCACACAAAAAAATTAGTTCTGCTGTCAAAATGAAGATAAAAAGTCAAATGACAAAAAATTTCCAAAAAGGAAAATCAGTTCAACTGAAGAAGCCAGTTTCTGAAAATTCGGTTGGTAAACTGAAGAAAAAGGAGGATGCGAAGGATAGGGTAGGTGCTGTAGATTTAGAGATGCCAGACTTGACCTCATGCTTGGCTGCTGTGGCTACTGAATTTGAGGCAGAGGGAGAAAATAACAAGAAGGCAACTCATCTGAGGAGGACTTCTCACGATTCGTCACCAGGCCCCAGTCAAGGGTCCTCTAATCAACAGCCTCCACTTCTCAAAAAAGAAACAAAAGATGTTCCTCCACCACTCAGCCCCAATGCTTCAAGTAAGTTGACATGACCCTCATTTAGTAGTCCTATCATTAACAAGCTATCTGCATATTAAAAAGTGTTACTTGCACACTGGATTGTTACTTGTCCATAGTTAAATGTTATACGTATTCATTGCAGTTGTCATCTACACACTTGTTTTATTTAGCTTGGTGCAGGAGTTGGAAATAAAACTAGTGTGTTACTTGTCTGGTAAAGAAATTGCCTGGCACTGTAGAATCCGAAAGTTATTTACTGTGTTGACAAAAGTTTGCTGCTGAGTCCACACTGAGGCATTTCAGTGCAGATCACATCCAGACCAACAGACATGTTTAATATCATCATTTGTAGCCATGTCTGTGACTCTCAGACAGTAGCTTCCCGGGTCATTTTTCAAAGTTTCTTGATATCTGGCTCACAGAGAATATAAGAGTGTCGCATTTTGGCATCTGTTGAAAAGTTGGAAAGTCATGAATTGCTAGGTATTAATCAGATTCAGGCAGGATTGATGTAAGCAGGATGTGAAACTTTATATTCTGAGATTCAGAAGCTTCTTGATTTTGTTTTGAATAAGGAAGAATTACCTTAGCAGTGGAAGGAGTCTGTTATTGTACCTGTTTACAGGCTGATTGCAGTAATTATCTGAGGCATGACACTGTTATCAACTGCATACACAATTTTGTCCCAAAATTCTTCTCTCAAGGTTAACTCAATATGTAGACAAAATTAATGGAGGTCATCCTTGTGGACTTTGGCCTAAATGACCTACTAGTGTTTGAATTTTCTGTATTTGTCATTTGCTTGATAGAAGAACTAGAAAACACTGGGGCAGTACATTATGTAACATCCCCAAAGATGGGAAACTTCAGCAACGCCACTGTGAGAACCTCAGAACTTGCAACTTTACTGTTATTTCCATTTCTTCGTGTAAGAGTAAAGCTGCCATTTGTTGTTGAAAATAAGTTTAGGCAGACCTGTTTCAAAATGTTGTTGCGTACTGGTGATGCAACTCATTTATAGCCTGTGATGCATCTGGAGGACTTGCATTGCCCTGTTATGCACTGCTGTGCTGTTGCATTAGGAGCAGTGGGTTCTTAAGGCTGGGCAAGCCATGTCCTTAATTTTAGCATTGTGGCTCATTCTCATAACTAAGATGCTGTGTTGTGTCTTTACAGCTTGGCATCACTGAAAGAGTTGTATCTGGCCTTCGCATAATTTAAAGTGTGCAAATTATTCTGCCTTTTGTTTTTTCCACAAGTCTCTCTCCTCACACACGCGAGTGCGCCCACCCATCTGTAAGATAGTGTAATTCCTGATCTCTGACTTTTACCTTACATGTAAACAAGAAGTGAAACAAAAGCGAAAAAATTTGAGTCCCTTAACTTTGTGCTGTAGATCTTTTATATGCTGTGATGTGATCATCACTTTGATAAAAATTATTATTTCTATAAGGTTATTCGACACTAATTAAAACATTGGAGACTGAAAGCCAGAAACCAAAAAAGAAAGAAGAGGAGGGTCAAAAGCAAAGGTCAAGTGTTCGACAGAATGCAGGAACATATCATTACAAGGAGATTTGTCTCCGTCGCTATGACAACCTGGTTCAGATCATCCTTACTCCAGCATCTACAAAGATGAAGAATTCCCTTAACCTTCAGGTAAGTAAAATTGACTGCAGCACAAAGGTTTCTCATTGTATTCACAAAGACCCACCATTGGAACCTGTTCCAAGTCACTTTAGTCTCATCAACACTTTCATTGTCATTTCCTCTAAAAATCCATTTTATTATTATCTTTCCATCTGTGCATAGGTCTCCAACTGCTTGCTAACCTTGATACTTCCAGACAAAATTCTATGTGCTTCCCTTTTTTACTTCTTGTATACTGTGTGTCCCATCTGCCTGTTCGTTCATGCTTCCAAGATGAAACAAAAAACTTGTTCCCAACATTTGTATATGTCTTGTGTGTTCTCAGTTGTCCAAACAATTTACTGTATATTCTGCATGACTACATAACAATGTTGAATTGACAGGTGCTTCGTGAGCTGCGAGAAGTTCTTAGTCAGTTGAAACGAGATGAGGGTTGTCGAGTAGTTCTTCTGACATCGGCAGGGAGTTCATTTTGTCAAGGCATTGACTTCCATAGTCTCCTGCACACAAACGCTGACAAACGGAAGACTGCTGCTCAAGATTTGGCCCAAGCACTCAAGTAAGTTCTGACAGTAATATTATGAATTAGGGCTGAGATTTGCTAACTGTGTGCTGCATATGTACCATTTTTTGTGGTGTAAATTAGCTCAAGATTACCAACCATTGCTTGCAGAGCAAGAGTAATAAAATGGCAAGGAAACAGCAGCTGCTGGGATCTAAAATATGTGTAGACTCACATTTGTTCAGCATACGCGTGTGCGCGTGCGCGCGCGCACGCGCACACACACACACACACACACACACACCGTTTATATGCCTGGTATTCCAGCTACACGTTTCAGTTCTAAACAGTCATCATCAGGCAGCTCATTAAATTGTGTGTACTTCAGTAAAATCAGTACGTTTAAGAGTGCCAGTTCTGTAACAATGTTAGTGTGCATTGCATTGCTACTGCTGGCCCATCTCACGTGTTTGTGGCTTTATTTGTTACAATAACATTTTCCAGAATGAATCGTCACTCCTAAATTAAACCGTGAACGTGATGGGGTAGTGTGGTCAGCGTAGGCTGAACAGCTGAGTAGTTGTGCTTTGATTCCTGGCAGGAACAAAAGACTTTTCTCTTTTCCGAAGCATCCACACTTGCTCTGGGGCCTCCCAGCATCCCGTTCAGTGCTACTGGGGGCTTATTCCCTGGGGCATAAAGCTAACCCTTCACCTCCATCTGGTTCTGACATTAAGAAGAAATTGGTGGAGGAATAGCCAGGGAACATAGTATTATCAATCTTTATGCAATCACAGCCATCTTGTGACTTGCTATAACATAACCTGTCTTCTCAGCACATGTAATACAGAATTGCTGACAAATTATTTTCCTACTAATACATTCCATGGCTGGCATCACTAACTATGGATTCACCATCATTGCCATCACTTCCAGGAGATAATCACCTACTTATCACTGGCAGGTTAACGTAGACCACTAGCAAATTTAAAAATATTTGTACAGCTCATACTGATAGTCTGTTGTTGAGAGAAAGCTTTTAAGTGGCTGGTAGAATGAAATTGAATTTCTTGAATATTTAAACCAGGTCAGAGTCACTCTCTGCGCCTGTAGTAGTGACCAGATTACTTGCTAGCTGAGTTTTCTAACACTGTACCTTGGCACAGTCAGCATGGCATGGCCACTGTAGGCTCACCTCAGAACAGCCAGGCAGTGTTAATACCTCTTTCAAACACATTTACCCTGTTGGGAATATATCCATAGCTTCAGCTATTGTGGACATTGCCAAAACAGGTAGAAAACACTTTGTATTGAGCACAGTGCATTATCTATTACCAGCTTCACCTCCCATGCGAAGAACTAGCAAGTAATGTGGCCGCTGCTCTAATTCCTTTTGAACTCACATAGGCACATATTATCATTCTGGCATTTATATTGAAATGACTATGTTACTTTTGGAAAATGTTCAAGCAGTTTAAGTTGTTAGTATTGACAAGAGTTTAGTCAGTAAAACAATGTATATCCATTCCTGACAGTAACTTATGGTTATGTAGGCAGACAAATTACACACAAGCTGTCTGTAGTATAATGTGCTGTTGAAAGGTGAGAAGTGTTACACAGAATATGTAGTGAGATGTCTGTAATTTTCAAAATCCACATTACCAGGAAATGGTGCAAGGTGTCATGATCAAACCATGGGTGCCACCTGGTTACAGTACGTGTTTGACACGGTGTTTTGTCTATTTCAAGGCAGATGGCAGCATTTAACAAGGCATTCTTTTGAACTTGGACACATTGGCATTTACCATTGTCACAGCTGTGTGAAGGCTTGCCACAATATCTGCAGTGGTTCTGAGAGGGAGTACAAAAACATACTCCTTCAGGTGTCCCTGCATGAAAGAATCCATTGGAGTTAGGTGTGGCGACTGAGGAGGGTATGCAGTTGACTCTCCCTATCCCATCCCTCTTCCTGGACATCATGTTCAACCACTGCTGGACATCTTCCCATAATGTGCTGGAGCTCTGTCATGCTTAAACCACAGATTCTGCCTCACAGCTAGAAGCATATCTTCAGGCCTGGGAGAACATTTATGAGAAAACTATGGTGTAATACAGCGGTTAGCCTTTCAAGTAGCAGATGGGGGTTCATGACCATATCACTGACCATGCCAGTCAAAACAATGCTGAAACAGAGTTAATACCCATGTTTTGGGCAGCATGAGGATTATCACATGTCCAGCCTTGACTGTTGTGAATGTTAAACACACCTTTACACGTAAAACATGCTTAACCTGTCCACAGACTGTTGTGTTTAGAAAGATTACTGACAGCATGTTCACATTGTAGCCATTCAGAAAATTATGTCGATACAGGACTGTCACTTGGAAACAGGTGTGCACTCAGTGAGTAGTGTTGTGAATGCAGTTGATAGTCACAGAGTGCTTCAAGGACCATTGGTTGGGATAGTCCCAATTCTGGCATGATATTATGTAAGCTTCTGTACAGTTGCAGTTATGGCATCTTCATTGGCACATGTCGGTACTGTCTTTGGCCGACCTACATCCACACGTGGCCAAAGGTTTTTACGCTTGGTTTCACAGACACTGCACCCATTGTAATGACAAATTATCATTTGGGTGACATCAGCCAGGATAAGATGACACATATTCCTGTGCAGTGGTACCAGCTCGACAAACAGGCACTGAGGGTTAAGAGCTTGTTGCAGTGTTTGTCTTGTGTGCATTCCATGATCCTGCCATTGCAAGTGAGCAGTGCTGTGAACTTCATGTGTTGCATATGACTAGCCACGTGCTTTTATTGTGAAACTGACGAATGTTTTGCACACCTTATGGTGCTCCACTGTGTCGAACTAAGGTGTTTCTGGACATAAGGTCCTTACTGTCCTTAGGAGTTGGTCAGTGTTACTTCATTCCACCCCATATATGTATATATAATGGGAGAAATAGTGACTTCATTGTCTTTGATAGGTGGCATTAATCATTAGCCTTGATGCATCATCCTGAACACATAAAATAAGAAAGGAGAACAGGAAGAAGGAATGGAAAAATTGAAGTATGAAAGTTCATGTAATAATTGAGGAAACTTCCTGTTCAATTTTCATGAGGCCTTTTTTACCAGTTTAACATATTGTAGAAATCTGACATGCACCAGGGTGCAGTTACATGACAATGGTGCTGGGCATGTAAAAATTATAATTAGTGAGTTTCATGTTTTCCTTTGATGATGGCAGAAATAATGTGTATTGTGTTGCCTTTAGGGAGTTCCTGAAGAGCCTCGCACTGTTCAGCAAGCCACTTGTAGCAGGAGTCCATGGAGCAGCTGTAGGTCTAGGAGTCACAATGCTTCCATTCTTCGACATGGTTTTTGCAAGTGACAAAGCTACCTTTTACACACCTTATGCCAAGTTAGGCCAAGTACCTGAGGGAGCAGCTATACTGACACTGCCCCACATGCTGGGAAATGCTGTGGTGAGTACAAATGCACATGTAAATTTCAGGGTTTATTTTGACCTCTGTTGTACAGAATTTGTCATATTCTTTTTCCACTCTTCCAGTTGTAACGTCACTGTATCTGTTGGTGACACATTGGATGCCAATTTTTATGGTAGCCAAGCTCTCACTGTAATCCAAAATCAGCCACTGTCTTTTTCCCAGTCAGATGTGCACAGTCAGAAATGACATTACCAAATATTGTCCTGCATATGCCTCAAAGTTAGTAATGACTGAATGTGTAGGTGTCTTGCATGAAATCAGATAACTCTGCATATGCACTGTCCTGAGATGCTCATCATTCCTCATCTTTTATAGGTCATTAATGGGGATGCCAAGGTGGAAATCTTGAAAATCTTTATTTTATATTATCATGTGTAGGGTCAGCATTATGTGTTTCTCATCTTGTGTACAGCAGTTTCTCATGTGCTGTTCATTGTTTGAAATACTGCTTTGCAGTTTTTGGTCAGCTTCTAGCACTGTACGTAATAGTAACACAGTTAAAATGAGATGTTGAGAAAGAAGTATGAAAGATTTTTGTCCTTGTGTTATTGTATAGAAGCACGTCATATATCTGTATATTTGATACAAAAACTGAAACAGTAGCTGCATAATGTGTGTCTGAATTTCATGTTCAACCGTCTGTTACAAAACATGTACAAATGTTTATTCATTTGGCAGACTAAGTAACCAACTAACTAGCCAACTAACTAACTAACTAACTAACTAACTAACTAACTAACTATATGGATCAGGGTCCTGCTTGAGAAGCTGGTAGTTCTGAGCTAGTCAACAAATTCCCCGCATTTTATGGAACCTGAAGGTTCATTACTGCATGCACAACAGCCCACCACCTGTCCCTGTTGTGAGCCATTTTTAGGTGTGTTCACAGAACTGCAAAAAGTAACTGTTAGCTCCACGATGTCTGTATGTGTGTCCATCCATTCACATGGATCAACTAGGCTTCCACTGGATGGATTGTCATGACATTTAATACTTGAGTATTTTGGAAAATCTGTCAAGCAAATTCAAGTTTGATTAAAATCTGACAAGAATAACGGGTACTTCACATGAAGACCTATGTACATTTAGGATACTACGTCACTGAATCCTTGGAATGAGAAATGTTTTAGACAAAAGTTGTAGAGAGAATCAAAACACGCATTTTATGTTCAGTAACTTTTTCAGAAAATTGCGCTGTTGATGAGATAATGTGGAAAAGTATTGTAGAGCCAGACAGGCCACAGATGACAATATAATACAGCACATGAACTTTGCATGCTGGACAGATAAGACTACAAACACGCGCTCACAATATGTAATACTTACTGCTTTTGCACGGCAAGAGTGGTTATGCAAATGCACCTGCGTTACATTTATACATACATTGCCTGTCTTGTTCACCTTTAGAAATCATCTCTGAGATGAACATACAGTTATTTATTTAGTGTTTCAGTCATCAGTGTGCTCGGCTTTGATAGAATATGCTGCTCCATTGCAGTAGTTAAACAGTCTTTGACCACACTAGAAACAGCTGAAAGAATATCAGTAAACTTGGCAGCATCTGTCCAGATTGAAAGACCATGAAAAATCTGTGGGAGAGAGTTAATCATGAAGTTTAGCCATTGGTTGGGTTAAAACTGGCCTGTTATAAGCAATTTGGCCCCACATTATGGTACTGCTTCAGCATTTGTTCTTTTTCTAGATAGTTCTGTAAGTACAGCATCAGAACAGAACGGGTGACACAACACAGTAGTTAAAGAAATGTCTCTCTATTGTCAGTATTTCAGGGTATGTTTAAAATGTGACTTTAGATATCTGCAGGAATAAGTATATTCTAATTTCCAACCAAGTTTATATGTTTATTTGCTGTTGAAAACCAGTGTCTTACTTTCATTGAATGAAACTGAAAGAAAATCTAATTTGACAGTTCCTTCACCTTTTTAGTATTATGTGACGAGAGGAGCGACACAGGAGCATGTTTTAGAAGTTCTCTGTGATTTGTTTGCTGTTATTTTTTCAAAGACCTGGTTCTCCTCAATATGCAGTGCTGCCCAGTTTCTTAAGAACTAAAAACAAAAAAATGTGAGTTTATTGAAGTGTTAAGTCTTATGTGTTTAAGTGTGCAAAAGTATACAGTGTCCTCAGAGTTGAATATCATGATCTGATTATTTCTACTAGAGCCTTGCATGTTCTATGACCTGATGTATTGCCGCTTGGAGACACTGTTCTTCCTAATACATAAATAATATCTGGAAAGGAAAAAAAGGATCTCACCACCCATTCCTGAATTGCCTTGAAACCTTGGATTTCATATCACTTTTGCCAGTGCCGAGACTTTTACTGGCACCAACTTTTGATACTGCAGACTTCAATTGCCACTTCCCAAGCGGGGGGGGGGGGGGGGGTCTCTGGAAGTTGCATTGTATTTTCTGCCAGCAGCATGATTGGCCATTTCTTCTGCCTTGTGAGTTGTTTTCAGATCTTCACTCACCTTGAATGGTCCTAAACATATGCCTTTAGTACTACACATGTTTAGCAGAACACTTACACAGCATTTCACTTATTAGACTGTGGGCAGGCATGGGTGTACAAAAGGATGAGGAAGTTGTGAAAGTTGGGATGTGACTCAGAATGAGCAGAGCTGGCAACCTTGTGGATTAACAGCACTTTCTTTACAATGAATAATTACCCTGGGTATTCAAGAAAATGTGGCATTTGTGGTTTATTTAACAACCTTTTCAGTCGCTGTTCATGCCATTTGGTGTTGAATGATATGATGAATTGGAAGGGTTGTGGAAGTGAAATAACCCAATTTAAGGTAGTGTCCAGCTGTTTGACAGGAGAGACGAATGGTAGCATTGAGAAACCTGTCGCAGTAGTTTGTGTCTGTGATGAGGTTTGAGTGTGGGAGAACCAGAATATGAAGGACAATTACTACTCGACTGCAGTGTTTGGTTACAAGACATTGCTCTCCAAAACACTACTAGGGACATGACGTAATGAAAATTTTGTTGAAGACAGTGATACACACATGTTGTGCCAGTTTAAAGATGATGGTATAAAGATGCTGCAGTTTGGCAGTCACTGGCTTACCTTGGTGTGATGGTCATGTTTGTATATTCTTTTCCCTCATTCAGACCAGTGAACTACTGTTTGGGTGCCGAAAGCTGACTGCAACTGAGGCCCTGCACTTCGGACTGGTTACACGAATACTGTGGCCAGACAAATTCCAAGAGGAGCTGATCCCCATCATTCGTAGCATGGCCAGTCAGTCTGCTCAGGTGAGTAGTTAAATTTCTATTGACCTCAGGTCAGTAAAGTTCTTTTTCTGTGTTATTTAGAAAGCAGAAGAGGTGGCATATACAATACTACTGTGTGTTGAGTGCAGATTGCACTTCCACCTCTGAAGTTCTGATGAGAGACTTCCCTCTCTGATCCCCACCCCCCACCCCCACCCCTCTATAGTCTTCTGCTGACCATCACTTTACAGGTACATTGTTATGAAATTGAATGCTGGGCTTAAGTAACCTGTAGGTCTGCTTGTTTGTATACTAGCAGCAGCAGCAGCAGCAGCAGTGCACATTTGGTACATCCCATATTAGCATCTTGAGAATTTAAAAGATCATAATGTTTTGCTTTAAAAGTATGATTTGCTTGCAAAGGGCGAGTTATTGTAATTTAGGTATAACATGGAAAGATAATAGGTTCTGCATTGAAGAGTAGCTTGCATTATACTTATTTAATCTGGATTGTGGTTCATTACCGTGATTCTCAAGTATGTGAACATTGCCATACTTTCACATTGTCTTGCATTTAGGTAGCAAAACATTAATATGATTATAATCTAAGTCACAAGCATTCTGCATAGTGCAAGGTCACTCCTTTTATTACATTCTGGATATATTCACGGTGTTTCTTGAGATTCTTATAGCAGAACAACCTGCATTGCAAACCTCCAGACCTCTTTCAGTCCTGAGTACATGTTGCCCTGTATGCTGAGCCTGTGTACAACAATTCAGAAACGTTGTACGTGTTAGGATCCATCTGTAGACACATTAGACCATGTGGACAGGAGCACTGGTAGTATGTGAAATAATAGTCTGCACGCATGTTGCCACAAAACTCCTTCGCATTGCATTTATGTAGCTAAAACATAATAAAACATAGGTGTGTGAGACACTCAATACAATTGGCATTGTGTTTCCTGATTGTTCTTCATGGAATGTGCTTGAGGAGGTACAGTTTTATCATAACTGGAAAAGAGTTGGATTTTAGGTCAGTAAAATATGTACAGAATAATTTAATTGATTACTATAAAAAGTTAAAAATTGAAGAATGTGATAAATAAAAGTGTGTATTGCTTTGTGACAGTGAAGTTTTCGTACATAGTACAAATTTCTGGCTCATGAATTTGGTTTGTGGTTGGTGTTTGTAAGGCTTACAGTGTGAGACTTTTATCTATAAAGATCTGTATTAAACAGAAAATTGAGGTCCATGTTACACCTTCAAGAACCTTCCTGTTAGAACTGAGGTCAGAAATTAGATGCATATAATAAATGACCATGCATTAGTGTGGAGAGCAGCTGAAAACTATGGAGGTATGTGAGTTGAAATCGTGGTACATTTCCTTTGTTCCTAAACACTAAATCAGGACAGGAGACTGCAAAAGAAGAAAAAGTGGTGTTCCAGTCTGTCCTGGGAAAAAGTAAACACTTTTTTCTAATTTTCACTGAATAGGATGTGTTCTGGATGTTTAGATTACCTTGATGCATTTGTAGACAGTGCTGTTGTAGGAAGTGCCGTTCTCAAATTCATGTTCAGTGTGTTCATGGAGCTTCCAGTAATGATTAGGTGGACAGTTGCATGCAGCCAGAACAGTCGTTTGTGTTGTTGTGATGGGAGGGACTGCTTTTGAGGTTGATTGTGTTCTTATAGTTTGTGTTGTCACTGTTGCGGCCTGACTGTCTGCTGCACATTGTGGCAGTTCTGTTATATCATGGCAGAACTGAAACAGAGTTCTAATTATAACTGACTCCCTGGTGGCAGACTGTGAAAGTTCAGTACCTCTTATACCTAAGCCAGTCATTGACACACAGTTCAAAAGTTTAAAACTTAGCACTGAGATCCGTATTAATGTGTTTCATTCCCCTTTCATTTTCCAAAGTAGTTGCTTTTATGGGCAGAATATTATGTGCATTTGTTATTAATGCCCTGTATGTTATGTGTGTTGTCCCTGTCATCCTCATTTTTGTGACCCTAATACAGTGCAAGTTCATTTATTCAGCACTTTGCTTAGCAGGAAGTTCACTCTAACAGTGCATTTTTTGTAGACTCTGCTGTGATTTGCTTCTCCATCCCTCCCTGTCTTACTAATAATTTCAGTTTCTTCTGTTGCTTTATCTAACATTGGCCTAAATTTTCTCCTTGGCATATGGTTCGCAAATATCCTCCTTTCATGGAGTGGTAAGCCAGGTTTCAGGCTCGTGAGAAGATAAAAAATTGTAGTTCTGAATGCTAATAAGAAAGACAGAAGGATCTGGTTTTGAACTGAATATGAGCATATACATATTTTCATAGTTTAACCCTTTAAAGATGAAACGTATGTGTTTTATATAAGGACTCAGTCCGTACTGTGCAGTAAACACTCTTGTTCTTGGTTATAAAAAACAGTCTTTTAATGTTGTATAGGGCAAAAGTCGCTGTTTGTTCTGAGATCCACACAAAACACATAAACACAATATGAGTGGCATGTAGAATTTTTTAATTTTAAAGCTGGTGGTGAGTAAAGATACTGCTAGGCGTTAAAAGGTTAATCTGCTTTTAGTACTGTCTTGGACATCATATAAATTTGTTGCTGTCATTTCCAAGCATTGGAACTTTGCCATGTTGCAGAGGATTTATCAGCAGTTCTAATATTATGATTTTGTTGTTGCATATTCTGGTGATAAGATATGAACATTACTTAGATTTTCCTGCATTTACTTCTAAACCCATATACTTACTTGATCTCAATAACTGTGTGTTTTGGGGTTACGTTTCTTCTTTCACAAGGAAAGATCATGTCTGTAAATATGCTGCTCTCTGTTCCTCCGTAACTTCACATTACTCATTGTAACAGATCATACCACTAGAGGACATTCTGCTTGTGTACCCTGTAATTACCTGTGCATGGACGTTTGTCTGCCTTTTTGTTTGGGTGCCGGGAAAGGGGAGCGTTGATTGCAAAGTACAAAGACATATGATGGCAAGGACTCAATATCTATGTTTAGATTGTGATTTTTGATAGGGGTAAGTCATGAACTATGGCAGCTATATTTGGAAGTGGATCATCGACTTACGTACACATTCCATGTAAAGTGTTTCTTTATGTATTACCTACAGATGTCATGACAAAAACACTTTGTAGTTACATCTCATAAACAGAATATGCCCAGAAATTCATTGCTGAGCTATATAGTTGTCATTGTATAGACCTTGCTACCCCTGCCATATAAATTGAACCATTTAAAGGAAAGCAGGCTTTACACATTCCCTACAGAACACCTTATTCTTTATGGTTATGTTTTTGCATAACATATTTTTACTAGAAGCATGCTGTAAGAAAATTGTGATTTACTTTGAATTGTGACCGGTTGTTAAGATTCATTGTGTAATTATCCTGCTTGCTGCTCCATTCCATGGGACATTCAGACCTGTGGGGGCAGCGACACATTCTCTCTATTCGCATACGGAACCAGAAGCGTCGATACAGGACATTACACACAGTGTTGGCTGTGCACAGTGGTAATCCTCTTTCACTCTGAGCCTGAAAACCATAACATGAGAATCTTTGTCGTCACCTTCACATGCAGACCTACAAGGTGGTGTCTTGGGTCATGCTGTAGAACTACTGAAGGAATTCACTTATGCATTTGATGATCATATTGCCATTATTATTGTTGCTGTTTTATTTATGTAGTGTGGCTGTGGCTGTTGGTGTGGTGTACTGATTCATGGCTTGATGAAGACCTTTAATTGCCTTGTTAGTGCAGTATTCACTGGTAGGATAATATGAATGGGAATGTGGAATGAAGTGGTCATAGCCTGCTTTGTTATATTACTCCAACATCTGCCTGGTGGAGCTTGGCCTTGTCACCAAGGCTTGAATTCTGTGACCTGTCAAGTATACAGCAGAAGTGCCAACTGCTCAGTCATGGTGTTTGGGGACTGACTTGATTCTTTGCCACACAAATATGTCATTGTTGTGAGTAAAGACAAAGTTTGATTTTGACCTCTTTCAGCCCAACTGTATCAAACTCGTTGTCCTTACTGGATGTGAAAGCATTTTGATAAACCTAGACATAAATATGTAAAGGAATTTGATGAAGCCAAATCCTTCATGAGGATCTAATAGTAACTTGGCCAGTCAATACATTTCATATATTATATGGTACTTGAAGGTCCATTAGTTTGTTCAGAAGCACCCACCACTAGTCTTTATCCTGAACCGTGCACATCTAGCTCATGCTGTCATATTGTTTGTTTAAAGTTGCACTGTGATACTATCCTTCAGTGTACACAGGGGGCTCACAAGTGGTCTCCTGTCATGGGGTTTCTGACTCATTGTGCATAGATCTCATCTTACTCACATGTGCCAAATGCCAGTCTTATCCTCCTTCATTCGATTACCCTAATATAATGATGTTTAATGAAGAATCGCCATTTTACTGAATCTCAGCATGCCCTCTGTAGTTTTGATAGGTAAGTATCAACACTGTAGAAGAGCTTGCTGCCTTCACCTTCGGGGTAGAAGAGTGATTCTTGACCCTTTATCCCATCCCGTCTCTGCCCTCAAGGTGGGTGTAGTAGGTTCCTCCAAAACAACACTTACCTGCCAAACTGATCTTGTTTGCCAGTATGAGAACTGCAAGTCTCATATCTTATGTTTGGTCTATCAAATCATTTATCTATTTTCATAATTCACTGCTGGCTTCTCACAAACCAGTCCATAATACACACCACCATGCAAACCAGAAGTCTTCGATACTAGCATGATTTCTGGAATGGAAGACACTCATAATTTCTTCTTTCTGTGCTGCACTTACTTCATAGTATGTGACTAGGCCAGGTCAGGGACAGTAGATGAATTAAGTGAGAATAAATGTGGAGTCATTCTTAGTTTATTAACGCAGTTGTTTTGACTGCATAGGTTGTATGTTGTTTGTGATAGACTAATCATAAATGATAAATTTTCCCAGAGGAACTGAGGAGAATCATGAAAGAAACTGATTCAAGGGCATTCATCTCAGGTCTCAGATTTGAACTTCTGACTTCTTGAATATGAAAATTAAGAGAAAGTGTGCCACAAAATCTGGTTCCATGTCGAAAGCAAAGACAGTGTGCACAGAAATAATGGGCTTGAACCTGGGGGATTACAGACACAGATGTTGTGTCTGATATATTGCCCTCACAACATTAGGCAGGTATCTGAAATGTGAAAATATTAAATTTTCTAATGCCTGTAACAGAGCAGCTAGGCTGAGTGCAGGAAGATGACTTATGCAGGATATGGATACCCCTCATTTTTGTTTCCGTTCATTGAAATGGCCTGACCTTGTCTTTAATAAATACAGATAAGAGGAAACCTTGATCCTAATAGGACAGCGTGTGTCTTCAGAATATTACCGCTGTGGGCTTCAGTTAATTGGATACTAATGAAGTGTGAGGCTCATCCCTGTTCTTGATGAAGGTCCATGGCATAGTGGAGGTACATCTCCATGCATTCTTGACCTTGGTATCTACATGTGGCTCGGTGGTCTTGTCCTGACCACTGTACTACTAGTGCCCATTGAATAGGAGGCTGAGTGGGCCCCAGTGTAGGCTGGATGCTGTGGAGAAGAATAAACTTACTTGTGCCTGCTGGGAATCAAACTCTGATTCCATGGTTGTCCAGCTTGTAGTCTAGTCATCATGTTGACTGAGCTGTTCTGCTGTGTTAGCCATGTGTTAACACAACGTTATTATGAGTGGTGGCTTGTAAAGGATTTTGGAGGAAGTCATCGTTGCCTGTTCTATGTTACTATTCTAACATTTGCCTGGAGCAGTGGTTCTTAACTTCTTTCATCACGTGTCGACCTGCATAATGTTCTACAATCCACACATGGATTGCTGTTTCCAGAAGTGACGAACAGTTATGTCTAACCTGTTAAACTTGCATCACTTCATTGGCAGCTGGAAATAAGTTGCCATTTCATATACTAATGTAGTTTTGTAGGCTCAACTAGTTCTAGCCAAAGTGCTTTGGTCCCCTTGAAATGATTGTACTTCATTTTGGGTGCACCCCCTAAGTTCAAAAGTGGAGTGACTGAGAAAATCTCATGGTATGGGTGTCTCAGGCTGAGATATGATCCAGTGACCTGAAGCTGGAGTGCTAGCTGCAGCATGGCTGTGTTTAGTCTCTTGTTTCATACCTGCGGAAGGTAGACAATATCAAGCAGGTCTGACTGCCTGTTCGTATTGAAGATCTGCTCTGATGGTGGCAGCACAGCTGTTAGCAGGAATAGCAGTGGAAGAATTAAAACTTGTATCCACATGTTTACCATCTGAACTCCACGTACTGACTGGAAGGCCGTACACTGCCCATGTTCTTTCTCTCCCATGACATGCACTTCCTACACTTATCTGCGTCATTCCTCATTACCATTTCTTCAGAACATTGTGAAGGGAAATAGATCCAGGCAGAACTTAGAAATCCTACTTTCCTACTATACAGTCTTCCAGTCCTACAGATTTTTTTCTTCTTCGTGGTATATTTAGGTGATGCAGGCGTATAAACCAACAATAAAATATAGCACTTAACTCGGTGTTTTTTTGTTGCTTACTATTGTAAAAATGTTTCAAGTTGTTATCACTGCTGTTGGAAAGAAATTGCTCAAGTGCATGTTAGATAAGGTCATTAAGTTTTCTGCAGTGTTTGGTTGTCTCTGTCTCTCTCTCTCTTTTTTTTTACAAACTTTTTTTGTGCATCCTTTTAGCATGTCTATAATCTGTCATCACATAAAACTTAATGTTGTGAGCTCTGAGCTTTCATTGGTTATCACTGTCAGAGTGAAAATTAAATCAGTACTTTTCTCACACCCACAACGGTAATTACATATGTAAGATACATCCATACTTAATGTCTGGACTCTGTATTGATTGGCACTAGTGTTTTTTCCACCTCACAAGGTTGTACATCTGCTGTGCTGTTGTTACTGATTGTAGGGAACTGTGTTGTGTAAGGGTGTTGTCTCCTCCTATGACATAAAGTTTGTACCACATACCATGGGAGCCTGCTGTTCACTGGGCAGCAGGGGTTCTTTCCCCATGGGTAAAGTAGTGAGGATATAAAGCTGGCCACTCACCTCCACCTAGTACCACTCCCCAACATGCCCTCATGTCAGCGTTTCCCAAACTGTGTCCTGTGGAATATGGGTGTTCTGCAAGATGTGAATTGGTGTTCTGTAAAAAAATTGAGAAACCAGAAAATCTTAAATTTTTTATTAAATTTGAGTTTAGCATATTTGATCATAGTTTAAGATACTGTTCATGTAAGAATTTTTATAACAACATTTCATTTGGTTACTAAGAGATCTCATTGCACTGACTTTTATTGATAAATGAGGGACCACAAACCATATGTGTGTTCCATAAATATTTACTAAGTTAAAAAGTGTTCCGTGATCAAATAAGCTTGGGAAATGCTGCTTTATGGTATTGTGCTTATTTAAGCACAGAGACTTCACCTTTATTCTAATTATCATTTTGTAAAACTTTATCTGTAATTTTGCAGTACATGTTTATCATCCACTTTTGTTTTATTTAATAAAATAACCACTGCAGTACTGAAATACATACAGTGCAGAAAATAATGCCATTTTTATTTACCCATACCAAAAATGGCCAAAATGTGACAGGATAAGTGAAAAAATATTATTTTATGCATTTTATGTGTGCACTGTGTCAGTCATTTTATTAAATTTGTCTGTAATTATGTAAATTATAGAACACTGAAGTGCTGTGTTAATGAGAACCATTTTATCACATAATAGAAGGATTCAGAGTATTACATAACTGGAATTTGGTACGTGGTAAGAGGACTAAACAAGTAGCACGCATCGGTATGTGTGGGGGAAGAGGAAATTTATACGAAATTGTTAGGGCGAAAAATCAAGGTAAGGGGCCATTTCAGTGACACAGGGTTACATTGAAAAGTCTAAAAGGGAACAGTGTCTTGGAAGAATGAAAATTGGATGGAAGGATATCAAATGAATGGTAGAGAAATCTGGTGTCAGTATATGAAAAGTATTGAAGTGGTTGTGAATAGTGTCCAATGACATTGTGTAAACACAGTGATAAATTTTGGATTCCATAAGAGCAGGGAACTTCTTGGTCAAATTTATAACCTTTAATTGCTGCAGGAAGGGTGCCATTTAGCTAATCAGGCTTAATTTTCTTGCTTGGTTGGTTGTTCAGTCATTAATGTGCACAAAAGTTTCCTACTTCGAAGTACCAATAACAGATCGCTTGTAAAGTTACAGTATGTTTTTTTCAAGTGCTGAATATCAGGGTTGGCAGCAACATATATATGATCTTGTTACATTGGTAATGTGACACTGAATATGTTGGCAGATAGGTACCAGTGTTTCAGAGGAACCTGCTGTCTCCATCTTTAAGAGCCCCAAAGTTGGAGGTGGTAGGATTATACAGTAAGTTGTGCCCTTCTATCAAATTCCATGACATCACATCCCAAGAGACCAATTTCAACACTGACTGCCTTGATAGCTTCATAACTGCTTCGCAAAGTTCAGGGTGCATATCATGTCCAAATTCCTCTGATTGTTATGTTACAGTCTATGGAAGCAACCAAAGCTCTGCTACGACATACTTTGCGGGCAAAACTAGAAGCAGCTTTGGATTCAGAAGTGCCCCTTCTAGTGCAGCACTGGATTAGTACAGAGTGTCAGACAAATTTTCGCCGTTTTCTGGATGACGAAGACATTGGATTACAACGTCAAAGATTGGACCCTTGACCTTCAAATTAACAGAAGAGGCTGTTGAGGTATTTGTGCAGTGCCAGTGTATAGTTCTACCTTGCTGAAAGAATCTTTCTTAAAAAATCAGTTACTGTCACAGTCTTTCAGCTATCTTTGTACAAGATTCTCATAGTGAGTCTGGCTATGTACAATGCAATACACACATGAAAGCAGTTGTTTAGGTGTGGTTTCTTAAATTCTCTTTAAATTTATCCAATATAAAAGTCATATATTATTTTTCAAAACTTCAAAGTGAAGCTCAAAAAGTTTTACCCAGATAACTGTTATTTTGTTTTTTAATAGTTGAGTTTGCAACAAGTGACTGTGCTAGAAGTGCTAAGAAGCTGGTTTGACTGTTCTGAGTGAGATCTTCATGTCACCCTAATGACCTGACATTTATTTTTGTACTGAAGGTGATATGTTGGTTCATATTTGCCAGTCACCGTTCTTGGGCTGTCATCACTTGTATGTAGCACTTTATGGTATGTGAATGGAAGTAGAGCATTTGTTGACTGCAGAGTTGCTTACAGGGAACAGTTGCGATCTGTCCTAATCATACATAGGAATGGCTGTTCTGTCTGTAAGCTTGTTGGCACTGTTTATTGCCCATGTCTTTTACAGACACCTATGTTGTTTCCAATAGCTCAGAAAAGAACAGCAGAATTATTTTCATAATCAGAAGGTAATTTTAAGGAACTGTTATCAATTGACCAATTATGACATATACACTTGAAGTGCAAAAGGTGCCGTAGTTGATTTTAGTCACGAGCACTTTGCTGGCAATACGAGTTGTACCATCCATTTTAATATTTCAGGAAAGAAGATGGTCTTATTAAATATTTCTTAAGTATTTATTTAGGGGAAATCTGTAGCATACATTATGTATCATTACAGTTAACAGTGTTGCCAAATGTAGTACACTTCCTTCATCACCTGTGGTGTTTGTAGTCACTGTTTTCATTTGAATGGTAGTCAAAAATATGATTATCTGAATACACTTAACATTTTAGAATGGCCGTTTCAAATAACTTCCACGTCATTTCCAAATTTTATCATTCTCACATCATTTTAAACAGTACAGTAAACATCCATGCAAGACAGCCATTTTTTATTGTTACAGTGTAATTAGTGACTTACACGCCATTTATACCAGAACTGAACAATGTTTTATTTTATATCCAAATCAAAAATCACAGTTTACATTTGTATTTTATTCTAAATACAAAATGCCTGAATATTAACATTTATTGTATATACACATCACTGGAGTATTGCAAAATCCATTTTCAATCAGATTTTACTGTGGAACGAGACAGGCATAATTGGCTTTTTTGAGTATGTGATATGAACTTGAAACATGTCTGTTAACTGGTTAGGAATTATATTTTGGTTTGTATTAATGACAGAATTTGATCACTGAAAGAAAAGAATGATTTATATTTTATTTTCTTTGCATGAAGTTTTAAACTGGTGATTTGTCTTTCAAATATGAGAAAGTACTGTATGTATGTATTAACCTTGCCCATTCACATGTCAGCATTCTGAATTCCCATTACCAGTTCCCATATTGAGGTGCCATCTGTTAATATCAATTTTAAATGTGTTATTCTACTGTCGTAATGGTGAGCAGCAAGGTGGAGTGGAACATGTTGCCAATATGTTAGTCGAGGTTGTATCAGATTAATGAATTTTGCGCAGTTGACACATGATGTGCAAATTGGTGAAAGTAAGGTACTTTTTCATGCAGGATGAAACTACCAACTAAGTGGACCATGTGAACAGAGATTAAAACAAGTGATGAAGTCAGTCAGCCATGTTAGTGTCTACTTGTATTTGAGTAAAGATCTGTCATGGCTCAGTATTAGCTTGAAAGTAGCAGGTAGTTAGGTTTGCATAATTCTGGTTAGTGATACAGTTAAGAGTAAAAACTACAAATTTTATACTTCTTAACTCCACTATACCACTCTTCAGATCTCCAGCCATGTAGGCATACCTTGAAAAGATGCCAGGCCCAGTTTATTTTTAGTTACAGATTTTGAGGTAGAACAGTTAGTGTAGCTGTTGTCCTGGCCTCTTGTACCAGGAGACAGCAGTTAGTATGACTGCTGTCCTGGCCTTTTGTATCAGGAAACAGTTGCACAGAGCACAACAGAGTGATTAGTAAAGAGGTGATTGAAGTGTCAATGTCCTGCACATCATCATCTTAATCAAGGGAAACTAAATTATGTTTATGGTTTTGTGTTAAAACCATCTTTAGAAACCTCTGTGTCCCTTTTATTTTTAAGACATTGTGTCTATTTCCAATTATTTTGAGCAACACTGTCGTTACGTGAGGCCATTGAAGTGTGTTATGTCATGGTTTAATTTGCATGAGAAAATTCTGTGAGACTGCTTAAACATTAAATATGGAGTGTATACCAAAATGAATGTACATTATGTTATAATGTATAATTTTATGATCATGCATATGTTGCTGTAGGTGTATATTCATATGGTATCACTATAACCAGACATAGAGCGAAGTCCTTTCATTGCAAATTTTACTGTCAGTTGGAGGGCATCGTGCTATGGTGGTTAGCTCTATTCCCCGTCGCCAGTTCAGATTTTAGCTACATGACTGGCTGCCTAAACAAGGTTCCTTAGTTTCTTCTCCACTCTTTTTGGACAGTCATAAAACGGTACCATAGCATTGGCCACAACCCCTTCCACTCCCTTTCCAAATTGTAATTTATAATGGCCACTGTATAACCTCTGCATTTGTCATAATGTGAACTAAACTGACAAACGTAACAGTCACAGTTTTGTGTGTTCACAAAAGGCAAGCAGAACTTAAACTCTCTTTTGGAAATTTTATTATATTTATGTCAACTCTCATTGAGTGCACAAAAGATGTGGTAACAGATGTCCATACTTATACACAGTGATTGTGTTACTAACACAATTGCAGCCTTGCTCAGAAGAACTTGAAAGTATCAGTAGTAAATTTGAATGGTTGCCTATGCTTGCAGTATTTTTCCTTCGCTAGATTTGTATTGCTGTACTTTTTAAATTAGTTATTGTCTTGTAATTATTGTAAATTAAATAATGTAGTATATAGTGAAATGTGTAAGCTGTAACTGGCATATTACATTGATTAGGAAGTTCATATGTAGGCCCATTACCACCATAGTGGATGACTGTGATTTGAACTAGCTGAAGATGCAAATGGTTTATCAGGTTCCTGAAATATATTTTGGAGTAGAGAAAGATGTTTAAGAAACTGGAAATTGTTTTCATACCTGTATAAAAAAGTAAAACTCATAAATGTTTACTTCATTGACACTACAACTGCCACATTTTTCAAACACTGACAGATTTGTTACCTGCATTCCTTTCATAGGATTTTCATTCTGATTTTGGCTGGAAAAATGTGCTGTATTTTAGACGTATGATACTTAAAGCCAACACAAATATCCAACATTCACAGTTCATACAAGAGTGCATTATGAAGTGACATGAAGAAAGAAAGGACAAGGTGAAAATGAATTTGCTCAGGTTTGGCAGTTGCTACTGAAGACCATCTTTGAAAGCAAACAGCACTGTAATTAGTTTAATCATTCCTTTCATTTTCATGTTTTCTGAGTTTGCTCTGAAGACTCTTATCTTAGCTTTAGTCTGAAATCTACCTGCATAGACAAATGCAGACATCTTACTTTTGTAAATGTGTGTGAATGCCAGATATTTTCTAATTTATGTATAGGTTCATAGTTCTTACCTACTTCCACCACCACATGTTTTCTCTTTCCCTTCTTCCTCCTCTTTCCCATTATCAGATCCTGTCAAGTACAGAATGATTCACGGGAAGTTTCTTAATACAGTATAACCTGATTATAACAGAATCGAAAGTACCTTTCAACATTTTTCTGTTACAGACAGGTGCCTGACACATCTCCAAACAAAATACCACACAGTACATGCCCCACTTGTTTTACAGGTTTGATTATTACTCCACACATACAATCTGTGCACTAGAGTGTTATTGAAAATTACACATTTTTGGCATTTTCTTTCCGTCTTTCCTGTAATGCTGGGTTATGTATACTGTCTGCAAGTTGCAGTTCTACTGTTGTTGTCAATTACCGATTGATGTACAGTATATAATGCTTGTTCAGGCACCACATTAATTTGGTGGGTGTGATGTTTGTTTGTTGCCAGATTTTTCTGATTGTATTTGAAAACATGTTACTGCTCCTGTGTGTCCGTTAGATGTCACTTTAGGCACAATCTGCAGTATTTCCGTGACTGCATTTTACATTATTTATGCTGTGTGTTCAGAATGTATTTTGCACATTACTGAATCTTTTTGTTGCATGTTTTATCACGCAGAGGTTCTCTACATTAAATTCCAGAATTCCTGCCTATTTGCCCAGTGTATTATAATTTCATACATTAGTATCTTCTGATTTTATGTATGCCACTTTGTTTATATATACATGTTTTCTATTCATTGTGATTGATTGCCTGTATCATGCATTGTTAAAACTGGTTTTATATTTGTACTCTTTGAGCATTTCAGTTACAGTCTCTTAATTTGATTCCTAGAAAAGGTAAATTTTGTTTTATTGTCCTTTGTAATTCTGTTTTAATGTTTTCCTCTTCTGTACTGTATGTGGTTAATATGTTTTGTCGGCAGTTATTCTGTTTTTCTATACTTGTATGATATCTAACTCATCCCCTTTTTCTGTTTTGCCTCGTGATACCTTAGCTGTTCTGTTTATCATGTATTGTCTGGGTAACAGGATTCCTTATTGTCGATTTATGTCCATATACGTAGCTAGTTCACTGTGACTTTGAGTTTTACTATCTGTTTACTAAGCAGTTCAGGCTAACATATTATTTTCCCTTCTTCGGATGTGAAGCATATTGCCCAGCATGTGCTGTTAAGTTCACTATTAATTTCCCCAGGAGATATTTTTGTGCATAGTATCATCATCATCATCATCAATTTTACAGAATGAAATCAGCTGTATGTATGCCTGTATATCTCAAGATTGTCTTTCTCTCTCCATCATCACTGTCTCATCATTGCCTCTGTCAGTAGTCTTCTACCACTGCAACTGTGTGGGGTGATTCACAACTTCCTGCCTTAACTTGGAAGCCTGAGGTCATCCAGTGTCAGAAATCTGCAAGACAAATTCCTGTGCCTGTTAGAAGATACATCCTACTTTTGGAAATACAACCCCATTTTGTTGAAACACTATAGAGCCCTCCCCACTTCAGCCATGCACCAAAAATATATCATTTCAGTCAGTAGCTTCCTTGGTCAGTGGACTGTTTGTGGTGCTGTTCACCGCTGTCCACACATTGCTCAAGCCCGTAGATTTTTACATGTGGAGGCACATGAAGGATCTGATGTACGGTCAGAAAATGGAAACGGATAGAGATCTCACCTACACCGCAATGGAAGCCTGCAATCTCACAGAAGATGCGCTGCTGTGTCACATTTTGGATGTCACAAAACTCATGGAAAGGAAGTACATGTTCATGAGATTTGAGGTTCTCAGAGCAGTGTTGATGAAGATGGACGTCTTCTGGGATATGTTGTCGTGTCAGTTGGTATATAGTTGGTGATACTGCAGGATAAATTGCTTCCTCCATCTTGATATTTGTTATGGGAATGACCTCAGGATAAGATCCAGAAGTTAACAGACTAAGTTTTGACTGTATATAACTTCCAGTCTTCCTCTAGTGTCAGAATATCTTTTACTGATGTACTGTAATGTAGCCTTACTGGTGGTCTAAATGATGCATCCTGATTTCCAAAATTAGTCCTGGTTTAAAATGTGCATTTCGTGGTTGTACCTGAGTGCTTCTGTTACGTTTTGCAGCTTCATATAGTAAGGATATGGCATCACCATATCTTACAAGAGAAGTTGCATGTGACTTCATTGCAGCACTTTTTTTTCTGTGGATTTTGTAAGAACATTTTGGCTTTCTTATTGGGTATCGGTAATTCCACAGGTGGCCCACTGCTCATTTGTAAAACCTAGTATTTCACTGAAAATAATTTTGTTTTAATGTGATGATAGCTAATTGTGTGTGTGCCATTCTCTGGCCAGTGTCACGTGTGCCTGAAGTGTGTGTCAGCTCCCAAGCAGCGCAACATGGCACACAATTATGTGACCAGATTATAAGAAATATTTGCATAGATGAGTTGTCCCACCACCCCTCACCCGTCCCTTTTGACATGCTGTAATTTAATCTGACTTTAGGACCAGAGGAGTTTTCTAGGAAATGCAGCTTTTCATTTAAGTCGGGTCTTGTTGTGAGTAGGTTTTACTGTATATTAAACTTCCAGGATCATGATATCAGTATTGTTTGCTGTCCAGTTACACATGTATTTCAAAGTCAAACGTCTTGGCAGTCAAATGCATGTTTTCAGAGTTTCCCCTGATAAACATGTATTTTGCGTAATTGTGTATATTTGGTACTTCTTCCTTACTGTGCCTTATAGTCTTGTAAAACAATTCAGGTTTTACATATAAACTCTAGATTTTGAAGGGTCTCTTTCTTTAAATTAGGTGACAGTTCACTGTATTGACTGAATGTTTAGCTCAGTAACTGTTAGTGATGTGTTAACCCTTTTGATATCAGCTTAAGTACATTCTCTGGTATATGCATTGTCTGCACTGTATTTGACCACACGCACACACACACAGATGCCCTAAAATAACTCTTAGTACTATCGCTCTTCTGCATACACCATTAAAACCAAAAAGGATTGCACATTACATTAGTGCTTTTCACATTGTTTTTGTCACTTTGTAATTGTGGTAAACGAAAGAACTGTGACCAACAACCATGACGCAGTGCAGACATCTGTTGTCAGGTTGCCATATTAAAAGGGTTACATTACAAATGATGTGTTGCTAGTGTTTATTTTTGGAACTCGGTGAACTATTCCATTGGTGGCTGCTGTAGAGTTATGTGTGTTCATTGTGGCTTCTAATGTTAACAAGCTTTAATTTGTATGATATAGCGTTTGAGGTTTTGGAATGTATCTCTCCCCACACATGAAATTAAAAAAAAGACTCTGAGACACGGTGCTTAGTGGTATGTAACTATGTAGAATCGAGTTGCTAAAGCTCCATTAATTTGAAGTTGAAGATGTTTTCTCATATAATTTATTTGAACTAAGAGCACTGCAGCTCTAGAGAACTGGTCGTACAGCACAGCATCTCTTGAGCATAGACCATGTAACTGGAGCTGTACTTTGAATAATGCAACCCTCCGTTGTACAATGACTGACCTTAAATTGTCTGCTGGTAACAGAACATGAGGGTTTAATATCAGTACAAAAGTGAGCCACTATACACAGTTCTTTGCCATTTCCCCATCACATC
The DNA here is from genome assembly GCA_013340265.1 of Coptotermes formosanus. Taxonomy (NCBI): domain Eukaryota; kingdom Metazoa; phylum Arthropoda; class Insecta; order Blattodea; family Rhinotermitidae; genus Coptotermes; species Coptotermes formosanus. The sequence continues at coordinate 641,083 of BLKM01004979.1, forward strand.
TCATTCTCACAACCTGTTTCAATTGTGTTATCCACCCATCTCTTTAAATGTAATGTTAATTTTATGAAAAAATAAGGTTAAGCTCCCTTCTCCACTTTTCAGATTACTGTTGGCAGATTCTGACAGAACCATTTAAGCCAGGTACTGGGAGTCACTGAAAGTGGTTTTGCTTCACACAGGTGTGTTGGTTTTAAAAAGCATTATGTTCATGGGTTATAATGGTTCACAGAATAATTTAGGCTACGTAACTGAGTTGGAGTAGTCCAGTCATTAGCATGACTGGCTACAGATCCAGTGACCAAGGTGTTATTCCTGGCAGTGACAGGAATTTTTCTCTTTAACACATTCAGACCAACTCTCAGTCATGCCCAGCCTCCTATCCAGTGTCTAGCACATGGAAATGGACAGAATGTTATGTGCAGTGCTATATGTCTTATGACCTTCAAGTGCTTGGTTCTGTACAGATGATGATAAATGTGTGGTATAAATTGTATGAGAAAATGAAAGTCCTTACATTGTGATATGAAAGATGATATAAGAATTTGTGAAAAGTGCAAGTTGGAGGTATGCAGGTTTTCGATGAGCAATAACTACTAGTTTTGGTATTGAAATGTACATTGATGTGGATTGTTTTGTTCTGCAGAACTCTGATAAAAGGTGGTACAAGAAGTGTGAGATCTGAGGTTCTCACAGTGGCTGCTATGAAGACTGAATCTTCTTGGATGTGGTACCATGTAGGTTGGTATGTATCAACTATATTGAATCATGCCACATCCCAGAAGATGGCAGCATTCAGTACAAGACTGTTTGTTCATTATTTGTGCATGTTATTAGTTCTCAAAAAAGTTTTATTTTTGAAATTAATTCCCATTTTGAAACATTACTGCTACATTATGAACATGTTGCTCATATTTTCAAATTTGTTTTCAGCTCTGTATGTGTGTGTGTGTGCATGTGCACGCGCGCTTGCTTGTGCATGTGTATGTGTGCAGTTGTGGTGGGTAGGTTCATTTGGGTTAAAAATGTCATCCTGAACTAATTCATTCATTTATTTTAAAACATAGTCATGATGTTGTTTTCGTATTTATTCTGTGTATATTTTTGTTAATGTATAATACCGTAATCCATCATATGAGTTCTCTATCCCACAAGAATATAGAAAATAATTCTGGGCACTTAACATAGTTCTATCAATGTGGGAAAAATGAACAAAATTATTTCTTTAATTGTGTAGGCCAGAGGGCTAATGAAATAATAAACAGAATTCGGAAATTCGTGTATCTGTTTTTATAGGAGCAGTAACAAAAAATTACTGGTAAGAACTTAGGTCAGCACCTGTTCAGTCCCGTGTAAGTCAGGTTAGCGGAAATGTTTTGTATATGGACTTCCACATGCATCTTCAGTCCTGATATTGAATTTTATTTTACTGTTCTTCTGTTCTACAAGTCTTAGCTGTGTAAGATTCATTCATTCCTATTTCAACAGTTGGTTCCCTTAAGAATATAAATTAAATTTTACATATTTGGAGTTGTTCAGCAAGTTTTGATTAACCTTCTGTTAGATGGGTATTAGCATATATTAAGTTTCATTCTTTTATTCTAGGCATTTTGTGGTGAGATTTACCCAAAAACATACTTAACCCCTTAAAGAATGAGGAGCTTAAAATTCATAAAAGTTTTCAAGGTCCATAAAGTGTATGTTGTAGTATCTTGTACAGTATTTGCATAAAGGTCACTGGGTTCAGGAAAATAATGGTAATAAAAGTATCTGTGGTGTGCATGCCATCAAAAGTGCTATCCCAGGTCCTGCAGTTTCCCTACCAAGCGTACAATATCTGGTTGATAAAGACGTTGCATCTAGTTGCACATAAGACAACAGATAGGCATAAAACAACACCTCCTCAGTTATATTACAAATATAAATTTTGCGCATTCTTTTTTTTTTACGCTTGAAAGACGTGCTCCGCCAACAGTAATGTAAATTGGAACACCTTTCAGTACATTCCCATTTTAAAAATTTACAGGACTTGAACCCTTTGGTAAATTTATCCTTCCACACATCCCTCGCCTTTTATCCCTGGCAATATCGCAGCTACCTTCACAAGGCTGTTTCTCAGAGCTATGTATTACTGCAAAGTGGCTTGGTTTTATGAAGTTTAATTCACCATTATGTAGCTCATGCATATGTCATTGACATTTCAAGATGTAGATCTTAAAGAGCCACCACTTCTAATCCATGTAACATTTAGTGATGTACATTTAGGATAAGACTGATGTACCAAGTAGAACTTATTTCACTTTGTCACTTATTGTCATCCCCCCAAAACATTTTTCCATGGAGTAGAGCTGTAACACAATAATAATGCTTTCTTGGTTCTGGACAGGTATCACAGCCAGGATGTGTTTCTGTTCATAGACTGGAGCACTGCATATATATATAATGAAGTACATACATCCTTGGACCGTGTCATCATGGTTCCAGAAACTGCCGCTGAAAATTTATGGAAATGCTGAAAATTTAAAATACACTATGTTTCATTCAGTTAATCCCCCCCAAAAAGTTGGTGTCTGAGTTGGCCCTGTTGAATGTACCATACCACTTGAACAGGGAATGTTTAACTAATGTATAAATGATTCTTTGCCACCTAAAGGGATGTAATTAAATTTGTGCCTTCCAGTGTTGTGACAGTCTGATCTGTGCTTTTGATTACCATAACCATGCTACCGCGTACAGATTAATGAAAGTACAGATACACAACTCGGTGGAAACGTAAAATTATAGCACCATATCCAGAACCTGTCTGCGTTACTAGTAGCCAGCATGGCTGCGGATAAAGGATGCTCATGGCGTTAACTTCTGGAACTAAATAGCATGACATCAGCAAAGCAGCCCCCTACCTTATAATATGCCCCCCCCCCCCGGGTCACGCCCCTTCACATAGCACTAAAAACAACTGCAAAGCTCAAAATTATTACAAACCAACTAAATAAACTTAAGAGGCAATATATCTTATCATTTTACATTACATTTGCTCTGAAATATTTCTGCTCAGATCAAAATATAATGTAAAATAATATGGAATATTTATTGCCTAATAGGCGTGTCTGTTTGTAACTGCAATACAATGCATGAAAAATGCGGAATATTAAGATGCGAAATTATGGTCTTCTGGGTTATGGATCACATAATCTGATCAGTGGGTACTGTGGTTTCAGTCAGGACCCACCATCCATCTTCTGAAGGGTTGTGAAAATACACCCACAATGCTCCTCCAAAACATTCATAACCATGTACCAGACTATACGGCATCCTAAACCAGACCTAGTATGAATTCTCACCACTTTAAGCACCTCAAATCCTTTACCAAAGAATACAAAGCAAAAGTGAAGCATGGATGGAAATGTCATGTTGGGAAAACTGAATTATTGGAAGTGCAGTATTTTTTTTAGACACAGCATTTAATACAACACTCCTTTTCCACCAACTTCCAATTCTTGTGACACCCCTCACAATTGCATCTTCAAGTCTTTGGTGGTGAAGAGAACAACCAGTCAACCTAATCCGGTCAAAGTTGACACTCTCCTTAATGGCATCTGTGATACTGGACTTGACTGTTTCTAAGTGAGCCACCTCCAACATCATACCCTCCAAAACAATGACAGCAGCACCAACAGTCTCTACCAACTTCTCTGTTGGGTAGGTAAGAGACTTTACAGTACTCCTGCATGCCTTGAAGCCTATGTTGACGTCAGTTGGTGACAGTGCTTCAGATATCAGACATGCCTTGCAAGCAGCACAGGTGCCTTCACAAAGCAGGTATACCACAATAAGAAGTGTCATGATGTCAGTACATGTCCAATCCCTGCATGTCCAGCAGCAAACTCTCTGGTTAGCTATGACTTCAGCATCAACCTTTGAGAACAAAATATTCCACAATCAAACTCTGGATAAGCAATTCATAAAACTTCTCATCACTTCAGCTTACACAAAATAAACAAAATAAACAACCTTCGAGTATTTGAGTCAAACTCCACCCTGGATTATCTGTCCTCAGTCCTTCCACAATTACAACCATTCTGTGAGAACTACTCTGTGCCAACAATGATCTTGCATTACAACTCAACCTATTAAAATGCGACTAACTCGAATATCACTTTTAAAACAATACTTCTTATACTGTCTATCACAGTCCAGGGCTTCAGCCAACATTTAAGTTACCATATATTTGTAACCAGGGAACCAATAACACACCAGCGTAGAAATACATAAATCTAAAGAGAAACCCCACTTGCAAATCTGATTTTCCTTAGTGACTACACCAACATATCCTCCTTTTCCACCTATTTTTGCATATTTAGCACACCCCACATAACCAGCACCAGCAATTAACTTCAAGCAGCAATTTTTCATTCACGTATTTTCAGCACTGTGGAGTATACATTACTACAAAATTTTGAATATCATTTCTTTCATGATGGCACTAGAAATCAGAAGTTTTAGCCACCATATTTTAGGAATCTGATATAGTTATGTCCAACCTATACCTTGGCTGCCTCAACAATCAAATACTAATGCAACAGTTCAGAGGTCTTGGTGCTGTAGGGTCCATGACTGAACCAGACAAAAAATATTACACAGTACAGGTATATGTGTAACCATAACATACAGCCATATTATTTTCACACATGGCCACAAATCAAAACAACTTTGGCCATCAAGGTGCATCATTTCACTGTCCACAGTCAGGTACTTACACCATCACTATCCTCGTTGCCATGCACTGCTTCATCATTTTGGAGGTTGTGATGTAGTGTAAGGCCAATCCCAGCGGCTGCGCAGTCTAAGGTGTGGGCATTCAGCCAAGCGCTTGCTGGGATCGTGGGTTCAAATCCCACAGAGGGCATGGATGGTTGTCTCTTGTGAGTGTTTGTGTATTGTTAGGTAGAGGTCTCTGCGACAGACTGATCACCCGTCCAGAGGACTCCTACCGAATGTGGTGTGTCTGAGTGTGATCATGAAGCCTCAACCATGAGGAGGACCATGCCCCACTAGGGCTGTCGCACCTGGGGGGAATAAGGGGATGTAGTGTAATGACTAAGCCTGAAGCTTGGTCATGATGCATGCAAAACAGCTCTTAAAATGGTGACTTTTTATCTGCCAGGATAGTTGAAGTGATGGCTGCAGTCATATGTGTGCACTTTTTAAAGGAAAGCATTTATTGCTTATTCAGTAACAAAGACCACTATTTTTATTCACTAACACAATGTAACTAAAACTGAACCTTGCTTTAACATGAACAACTAAACTCTGCCTAACGATGAGAAACAAATACCACATTTTGGGACAGTGGGATGTGCCCACGCACATCCAACACACCTATGGTTGCACTGTGTCTAAAGAGTGCCAGCATGCTAGACTGCAAGGTACTGCAATTCAGAAGATCCCTGCTGTGGGAACTTCACATCTTATATCTCCAGGTTTCTTCCCACCACAGCGCACAGACTCTAATCGTGGCTGCAGGTCAACATACTGCTTACCCTGTAAGTATCTGTGTCTATAGCACCACCCACATCCCATGCTTCAGAGCCAGTTTAAGACATTTCTGGGTCCCATGAAAGAATAAGTCTGGGGACACTACCTATGCATAGTAATGAACAGAAAATGCCAATACACCACAAGATGTGAATGAAAACTGTAAAAATGTGGAACATAACCAGAATTTTTGGGGCTCACAAATGATGACAAACTGTGATAGCCTTGAATCGGCTGTTCATTTATGTTGGTGGATCAGCATATCATTAAATAATAAAAATACCCTGGTAGGACGTTTCATGAATAAGGAACTGCAAAGGATGTGGAAGAGAGCAGTCCTACATTAGTTTGAAATTATGTTCCAGCTTCTGCCTGGAGGAACTGAGGAGAACCACGAAAGTCTGTATATTTTCGCAATTAAACGTAGCCAACTTCGATAGATCGATTGATGGCTCAGTCTAGATGCTGGCGGCAAGCGTTCGTAAATGGCGGAAAATAAACTTACGGAAAGGGCAGGAACGGGGGTGAAATTCTTGCCGTCCCTGCAGAAAAATGTTAATTACTTATAAAGCTTTTTGTTTTTAATGATACTCTTCAAATATTTTTGGCAGGGTAATCACGACGTAGAAATTAAACAGCCACGGAAAGGAGATTTGGAATTAAATGCAACACCAAATCCTAATTCGATACCCAAATTTCGATTGTCTTCTATGACGTTGTGGCTTCATTAGACGGGTAGGTGCGGGAGTCTGGTTAAATATTTTTAAAAATATACTTCAAAATGGAATTTGTCTTACTTAACTAGGCCCACTAAGCTGCCAAAATACCCGCAATTAATTACAGTCCGGATATTTTCGTAATTAAACGCTGGCAACTTCGATTGATCGATTGATAGCTCAGTTTAGCTTGGGGGCAAGTGCTCTTAAAAAGGCGGAAAACTTACGCGAAAAGGCGCGGGGGGGGGGGGGTGAAATTCTTGCCGCCCCTGCAGAAAATGTTAATTACTTATAAACCTTTTTGTTTTTAATGACATTAAATATTTTTGGCAGGATAATCATGATGTAGAAATTAAATAGCCACGGAGTGGAGACTTGGAATTAAATGTCAGGCCAACTCCTAATTCGATACTCAAAATCGATTCTCTTCTATGATGCAGCGGCTTCATCGTACAGGCAGATGCAGAAGGCTGGGTAAATATTTTGAAAAATATATTTCAAACCGGGATTTGTCTTTCTTAACTTTTGGCCAATCAACTGCCAAAATACACTAATTACTGTGGAATGTGGGTTTCGTCAGAAACGGTAAAATTACCGAAGCGCAAGAAATTTTCAACAGGTAGGTAATGTCAGCTACGCAAATTTCGAACATGGCGGTATGTAAGCGGCTAAACTATTTGACTTTTACATGAGCAACCTTAACACGCCAAGTTATAACAAACTAATTCGCCGTGATTATTCTTATTGTTTCTGCACTGCATGATGCATTCCATCATTTCCCGAATTACTAGGCGTTATGTATTGCGTCACACGGTTACCAAAGGTACCCTTGGTTGTGTTTACTCAGAATTGTTTGCACTGGTCCCATTCGCCAGTTTGCCTTTGCGTAGCTGGAATTTGTAACCCTTCAGTAGCCTATGTGTTTGTACTGCAGGCCCATATCTTTTGGAAGTGACAACACTAATTTCACTACTGATTTAATAACTTATTTATAGTTATAATTTTGAAGCGCAGTTTTTAATGCTTATGTTTACAGATCTAATTATTTACACGCTTCAAACGGTTCTATATTCTCGTCAAGATGTCCACAGTATGCCATGTTTTCAAAATGCTGCATACCATATTTCTGTGTAAAAAACCAATATAAAATAATACAGAACAGCATTATGAAACAAGCTTTCTTATTCACTTAATCTTGCAGATATTACTGACAACCGTTTGTCACAACAGTTTGCAGTTACTACTTGACACACACGCATCAGAACAGGCTTACTGTGGACACTCAAAAGTGACTTATTTAATGATGATGTTAATTGCTAATTGGCGATAGAAGAATGCAGGGGTATGGGGCACTTGTGCAGTGATACTGACAGGGGGAAACAGAAGTCCCTGGGCCACTTTGTGCACCACAAATCTCATACGGACTGGGCCTGGGATTGAATCCAGGCCCCCTCTGTGACAGGCCGATAACAACCAAAATGTTATATGTAATAACCTAATTTTACAGGCTTCTTTAAAATTAAAAAGTGTCACATTACTGCGAAAATGTCCTGCTGATACAGTATGCATAAATTACGTAATAACTTAGTATTCATGCTGATTTTTCAATAACTGTGCAGTCACTGGCCAGGATTTAATCAGATATCAAGGTAAGTGAAAAGTCATAGAATCTAAAGTGCCTTATTGTGAGATCTTTGCTTTTGACCAGGCCCGTAGGAAGGACCAACAACATAATGAGATTGTGAATTTAACATACGGGCTAGTAATGAGGTGCCCACAAAAGCGTGGAGAACTGCAAAATCATGCTAGGAAAGTTCACAACATGTTAGTTTCACCAAATATTATGATCAACTGTGGGCCATAAGGTATGCTGGGGTGAGAAATCGATCGGCCTGTAAACACTGTAGCTGAAAAATGTGGAAGAGACCCCACTGAATGGCCTAGATGTAGATGCGAGGACAATATTAAAATGCATGTTAAAGAAATGGGACGTGCGGATATGGATTTGATTCATCTGACTCAGCGTTAAGGTCCACTGGTGGGGTGTAGTGAACACGATACTGGGCCATTGGGTTGAACAGGAGGCTGGGAATTGTATCAGCTGAGCGACTGCTGGCTTTTCGAGGAGTGATCTGTGAAGTTAGCAGCTCGTTGTTAGCTCAGTAAATGACTGGACATAGGCTGGCTACGGGGTTTACCGAATGCTACAATTTTTAAAGCCGTATATATACGTATGTATGTATAATACGTACACATACAGCTTATTTAAATATGTAACACTTACTCCTTTCGACACCGTTTTGTGCAACGTTGTATGACGAACACCTGGTCCCACTACAAGTTAGCCTGTTGCGATCGTCAACGCTGATTCCAGCAACCATGTCATGTCACACGTGTCTGTAAACTGCTGTCTCGTCCCAGGTCTACCTAAGCTTGCAACCTCATGTTATCGCTTGTCCTCTGATTGGCTTCTAAATATACAAACACCCGGCTACTCGTCCTGCGATTCGCAGTTTCTCCCCTGCGATGTCTCACGAACCAACTGCTTGTGAAGGGGTGCAGCACTGTCGTCTGTTCCTAACGTAAGCTAATGGCTCACACACTGTGATCCGCGAGACACGCACAGTTTGTTTCCACCAACATACTTAACCTTTCAACGACTAATAAAGTGAAAATACTTTTCCATCCAATGCTTTCCCATTTCCGAAAGCGCACTTCTTTCTGGGAGGTTCTCAGGCTTCGCCCATGTGTCCTACAGACTGTAGATGAGGATGAGCATGGAATATTGGTGGAATGATACTGACAGGGGGAAAACGAAGTACTAGGAGTAAAACCTATCCAAGTGCCACTTTGTCCATCACAAATCTCACATGGACTGAGTTCAACATTAACCTGAAAAAAAAAAAATATATATATATATATATATATATATATATATATATATAAAAGATTCAGTTCGTACCGCGCAGTAAACACTCGGTCTCGGTTATGAAACCCAATCAAATAATTATGTGTAGAGAGACAAAAGAAACATAAATGCAGCGTGTGGACAGAAAGTGGGAGTCATTAAACCTGGCGGTACACATACTAACCATAACGCCTCAAAGGGTTAATAATCCGCTCTATCTTTCCCTGTCGACGCAGTGAAGGCAAATGGGGCGAACAGACGTACAGCTCCACTCAATCCTCACCTCCGCGCTAATGCGAGTGAGTGGTCAACTCACGCCTCGGCCGCTTTATCCCCTGGAAAGAATGCCGGTACCCACTCAATAGGCTGGGTGAGCCCCACGGCCGGTTGGGACGTTTCGGAGGAGATAATCTTCACCTGCTCGGCCTCGAACCGCGGACCGCCCAACCCGTAGCATAGTCACTACACCGAATGCGCTACCCCGGCTCCGGTAGCATCCTCATTCACGGTAAACTTGTCGGAACGTGCCTCTACACGTATCAGGTTAGCAAGACATGGAACTTTGTGTTCTGCAGGCTTGTGTTTCTCCTGCAGCTTCATAAGGCCCATACCGAACGCTACAGGCTTCACACGCTCTGCCTGCTGTCGTGTCCCACGCATTTCCTTCTCGCACCCGCTGCCATGGCAACCAGCCTCAAAAGCTTTCGCCAGTGTAGGTTCTCACGTGACTAGACAACTAGAAGGGAATACGGGGAAGAGGACGCATAGCAGCTCTATGGAAACATGGAGGGGAGCCAATAAATGGGATTCCTTTCTGTAGCCTCAGTAGGTTGTATTTAGCAAGGAAATAGACTTCACGAATCAGAGTTCATGTTAATAGTCGCTTAGCTAATCAATACATTCCAGGTCTATTACAGAACATGGAGATATGTCACCATGTTCACAAGAGACAATAGCCTCCCCTGTTCCAAATTCCCAGAGTAATGAACCCCCCTATCCCCATCTATTTAAAGATACATTAAAATATCATCTCATCTACGCCCAGGTAGTGCAAGCGACCACTTTCCTTCAGGTTTTCCCACCAAAAATTTGAATGCATAATCAGTTCTCTCCCATGCGTGCTACATGTCCCACATCTAACATCCTCCTTAATTTGATTACCGGTATCCTTCGAACATCATACGCGGCTTTGCGCCTGAATCGGATAAGGTCCCCTCCCTCACATTTCCAAATTCAAAGCACACATGGCCTACTTATCTGACACTTATTACGTTTGCAGATGATGCGGCGTCGTGAAATAACGGACAAAACAACTTTTATGTTCCTACTTCGAATAGCCTTATTAAAAGTCTGTCAAAGTGCAGTCTTTAGTGGAAACGCTGTTTCATGCTGTTGCATAAGAAGAGTCTTCAAAAAGTTGGGCACTTTTTTTCCCACAGACATGTTTTCTTTGCCTTTCAGACATCACAAATGTATAACAAGCATGAACCAATCACACCTTGCTCTTGTATTTCCTAACTGCAGACTACAAACGCGACGCCAATTACGCAATACCGACCCTTCTCCCATACTCCAAACATACGCACACTTGCTCTGCGAGTTTGTGTAGTCGTAACGCTCCGAGATTTCTAGCTCATTCGTGAAGCTGGCCTACTCAGTTCATATCTCGTACTGGTTAACAGTTGTCCACACTTTTATTAGGTCTTTACAGACAAATAGTGACCGCACCTTCAGACAGGCCAGGCCCGCGTCCATAAATTACGTTAACATTCATAAACTTATCCCTAATTCAATTCAATTCCGTATGTACCAAATATACTGTCCTCGTCAGGTAACTTGATCACTTTTAGCACGGGGGTGAAGAGGCAGGCTGGTCAGGGGCAAATACAGCGCACGCCGCTCCGTTTCAAAAACACTCGTAACTCGAAGCAATCTGCAGTGTGCAGTAATTCATAGCACAGAGAGACATTATTAGCAGGGTAATCGAGCGTTGCGATGAAGATAGACAATGTACTCCCACGCCCAACAAAATTCATGTTTTTGGAACAGCTATAACATTGCCTGGCCGTGCCGATGTGAGCGAAGCAGCGGCCGGACCGTGACTGCTACAGCTGAGTGCAGTGTTCGGGAGCTCAGGTATCAAGTTATCTGAGCAGCAGTATAGGTACATCACTGACCTGTCACACGCTTGCACAGAGGGCATATTCTCTTCGTTCCTTCGGCCATTAACTAACTACATGGAACACAGTCTTTCTTCAGAAGCTAACACGTCCTCAGCTAGACAAGAAATTCTCCGCATTTTATGGAACCCGAAGGTTCATGACGGCATTCACAAGAGCCTGCCACCTGTCCCTATCCTGAGCAAGCTCTATCCAGTCCATATCCCCAACCCACTTCTCGACGATCCAGTTTAATCTTATCCTCCCATCTAAGCCTGGGTCTCCCAAATGGTCTCCTTCCCTCAGCTCTCCCTCCTGAGATCCTGTATGCACCTCTCCTTTCCCCCATACGTGCTACATGCCCTGCCCATCTCATTCTTCTCGATCTGATCACCCGGACTATATTTGGTGATGACCACAAATCACTAAGTTCCTCGTTATCCTTCAGCCACTGCCCTGATAGAAACATTACCCATGCCATCACTGTTCCACCCCTGACGTAACCGTACAGGGACGGGAGGGGAGCAGCCGACCATGATGCTTTGCGAACCGACTGGCGGTCTCCAGCCAGACGAGCAGTTCGAATGCTCACGGCGCCAAAAGTTATCTGTGATCGCAGCTGTATTTTCAACGTATTTTAAGCTGTTTATTACGTCATTACAACGGCTTTTAAATAACGTATCATATTCTGAAAACGCTGGCGTTAGACTGAGTTAATATATAAAAGTATTTTGCTGAGGATGGTATGTATCACAATTGCAGTTAGAAGTGCCAAGTTTTACTTTTTGGCGCCTTCTTAAATTTACATTACTTTTCGCCGCACACTCACTCAGCTGTATGACTTAAACATGTTAAAACGAGTGCTCCTTGCATCTAGAACGTACTAATATAGACATGTTGATGGTAACGACAAAGAATATACCGTAAATTACCTAAATATTATATGTGGTTATAACAATTTCTACTGCCATGTTTGACCGCGTTTGTGGATGTCTGTAGTGTGAAGTGATAAGTCTGCCACCTTAACAATATCAAAGCTTTAAAATAAAAATCTACAAAGAACAGAATTATAACACATGAATCTGTTTTGCACAGGAAATACAAGACAAGTGTTTTCGTCCAACATGAAAGGGTTTGTAGGTAGGAATATGTGCCTGTTGTAAACCACTTGGGCACATACCAAAAAACCACTAAATTCAGTCTTCCTAGGAACCGGGATAGCTCAGTCAGTACAGTGACTCCACAGTGTCCAGACCTCCTGTGGGGTGTCCCCAGCCTCCTACTACTCATGGGGTAACATGGGCACTTTCCCTGGTGTCAAGGCGGCCAGGGCATGGTGTTATCCACTTACCTCCACCTAGTACCCAGGCTATATGTGGAGCTATACCTCCACTCACCATACATCTTCATTACATGGTACTTAGCTACTCAAAGCAAAAGCTTTACACTCTAAATGCAATGTTTACAGGTAAAATTATTAACAGCTTAAAATGATGGGTGTAGTAAAGCATTTGAATTCAAATTCAAATATTTTGTTCTTACAAGACACACACACTGAATAGCTATAAAATCTGTAGGTCAACTGGTCCGTAAACAGAAGTTTCTAACTTGGTTGGTCAATTATGCTAAGTTGGCCACCTATTACATCTTAGGTAAACTCACAAATATAAATACCATCTGCTCATTATTGAAGCGCCATGTTTTTAAGATGTATGATGGAGAGAAGTATAGCTCTGAGCATATTTAACCTCACTGCTGGACTGAAGCTGGTGGTTGGCTTCAAAACCCCTCCACTCTACCTCTGGGAAAGAGACCCTGTACCCAGTAGCTACAAAGATGGGTGACACCCAAAGCCAGTCCGATTACCTGGGGAATAAAACTGCCAATTGTGTACTGCAAGCAGTACACAGGATCTTACCAACGCTTCCTTTACTTTCAAAATCCCATACGGTTTCCCAGCACATGGGGAGCCTAAACGTAATTCTTTACTCCCAAAAGAAAAGTACTGTCATCCAATGCCAATTTTCACAAAACTCAAGAATGTTCAACTGCATTACATGCACATATCTTATACTGAACTTAAAGTTGGACCATAAAAGTGGAAATTACAGGCAAAATTTAACTCATGCCCTAAGGAAAGTATGGCTTCCACTGTGTCCATCTTCATGGAACTCAAAATCACCTAAATAAGTGTTCTGGACATCTCCTGTTCCAAATCTTAGCCAAATCTAAAGAAACTAGAAAACACAGCAATATTTCATGTATGCCCTTAAGTAGAGCATAGCTTTCCTTGCACCCATTTTGATGAAGCCCAAATTAATAAACAACACTATGTGGCTACCTTACATTCTGAATTTCACCAAAATCAGTCAAGAAATATGGAAAGTCCAGGCAGAAGTTCATTTATGCTCTTATGTAAAGTACACCACCACTGAGCTGATTTTCAAGAAACTCATATTCGCTCAACAACCTGTTGCAAAGGACTCCTATACAGAATCTGATGGAAATCCATCAGACACTTTAGCCACGGATACTAGGTCATGGACAGACAGATGGACAGTCTCCACATAAGTGTATTTTCTTTTTTTACTTACTAAAGAATGCCCAGAATTCTCTGCAGAAGCTGCCAGAAATTCAGTCCTGATTCCTCCATTATGCAGCCCATAGCCTATTCACTACAAGAAATTGGCTACCCCATCTCACACACATAAAATAATAAATATGTACTTCAACCTGTTCTGCATTCCATTGTGGTGTGGTGGCTATCCTGCCTGCCTCATGTGATACAGATGGCTGGCGAAGTCTTCACAAGAAGTAGATCAAGTCAGTTTTCTTGGTTCCTGCAATGAGATAGTTTGATATAAACATTTGCCACTTCCTTCAGCACTTTTTGCAGTTCTTAATTCATTCTCAAACATCATATTTCTCATTAAGTTATAAACAAAGATGCACTTCATAATCTACCACTGCAAGCTGAGTGCCTCATGAAGCTGCAAGAAATTCTGCATATGTTAACTGGGAATTTCACTGGAACTTCACAAGTAAAAACATGAGACTTCTAGACATTGTGACTGTAACTGTAGTTATAAAAAATCTTAAAAAGAGTTTCATGTTGCTGCATGACATGCTCATATTACTGCCATTAATGGTCACAATATGAATAATACAGGAGATGCAGAACAAGGAAAAGACGAAAATGTGCCACCCCAGGTGATCACTTCGCTTGCCTCAGCCATCCGTCTAGCCTTGCATCAGCTACCAACTCTGAAATAAAAGTTTCTGCATTGAAGGCCACATACATCAAACTGTACAAAATTTTTTCTCTTCTTCCTACTTAATGAGATTTCTGGTATGAAATATCTGGGGCTTATAATATTTACGTGGTGGTGGTGGTGGTGGTGGTGGTGGTGGTGGTGGTGGTGGTGGTGGTGGTGGTGGTGGTGGTGGTGGCAGCAACAATGGTTAGAAACAATGCTGTATTCTGATATATGTTATGACAATGTAGGTTTGGTAAACTATGAGCAGAGGCTATGACAAACATGGCCACACCCAAGGGGTGGAAAGGGGTTGCCTGGATGCTGCCCCCCCAAAACAAATCAAAATTTTAAAAACACAGCATTTATAGACATGAAGATATCAAGTGTTGTACGTGGTTTACCCTTCAGACCAAATAAGACACTGAAATCAGCCGACTGCTACTACATTAGAATTGTGAAAAATAAAATAAAAAATCTTAGGATGTCTTACATGAATTAGCAAAATGAAGGTTAGAACTTGTGACTAACATTAGGTCAGTGAGTCATGGAACATGCAGTTATATTTGTATGTACATAACTGCAGTTTCAATGTTAAGTTACAGTGACATTTACAACATGATTTTAATAATGTGATTTTTAGAATAAAACATATTAGATAAAAACATGATTTTTAAAATACAAAAAAATTACATATAGCATCTTGGTCAGCAACCCCAGTGAAAAATTCTGGGTGTGTAACTGATGACAAGCAATGGGGCTGTCTCTGTAGTGAATCTGTAGATTTTTTGTAATTACATTGATCTGTGCTGGAAACACTGTCAATGGAGACAGTAAATTTGTGCACACATTTTACACAAACAATATGTATGAGTATAAATCTCATTGCTGATCTGCTGCATAATTTTTATTACATTACGTCACAGTGTTCAAACACACATTTAATCACGGTATTGAGGGTCTCCAGTCGAAAGGAATTTTAATAACTAATAAACTCTTCATTTCAAACAGTAATAAATACATAACTTGACAGCAATTTCTACATTACCAGCAAAATTGATCTGCAGTTTGACTACATGATCATCTCGTGTAGCTGACATGCAGCTAGAAGAGCCAGGCTGTGGTACGCAAGTTGCAGCAACCCCAAAATGTACCATAGTATTTTGTGCCCTCTCTTCCAGGAGTGCTGCATTCATGTATTTTATTGTGTTGTGAATTTTGTTGATGTGGGATAGTTGCACCTTGTGAGGAAGGAAACGTGACAACCTGAACGAACCAACAGAACACCAGTTACAAATTTCATCCTCACTACCAGATCATCATGCACACTTAAACATTTACGCTGAGATATGGAATTCAAATTCCTCTTTCACAGTTCCTTATAATACTATTATTTCATCTAACTACCCCAAACTTCAGTGTCCCACCTCAAATTAAGGTATTGTAGAAGCTGACCCATACAGTGCCTTCTGCTCAGTTTCACCTGTACAGAATGTTCACAGGTGTGAACACAGTTTATTGCATTTTACTTCAAAACACCTGTCTTTAATATCGTGCACCACAAGAACAAGTGGTCCCTTATGTACACAACTGTTCTGTGAGTCCACCTTATGTTGATCCTCTAGACACATACATATGGGAAATCTACAGTGTCACTAAAGATGGATCAGTGTGTCTGTGCCAGTGTAAATTTGGAGGTCCATGGACAGATGTCAATGTCATACTGTCAGGTATTGCAGCATTAAACATAAATTTATACATACTAAATCGTAGGTGTTACCCTACTATGAAAACTATATTCTCAATTAAATTTCTGATCAAAAGTGTATGCAGACTGGGAGACTCGTATCATGTAGAACGCACAGTAGAACTGACAGTAGTGTTTATGCATCTCACTTACTGATAAGTAGTGCTGTTGTAATTTTTGCTTCTTCTTTGTTTGGTGCATGATGTAGTTTAGTGGTGTTTGGCATGACCACAAGTAGGCAGAGCCAAACATCAGAAATTTCATTGAGTCTGTACCCTTAACAGACAGCCTTGGCTCATAGAACATCGTGCCGTATTGGTTATCCTTGCATGCCCCCAGTGAAACAAATTCAACACTTGCAGTTTCCGAGTATATTTCGATGAACTCAGACCTGACCACATGGCTCGAGGCATCAACATCAAATATAGATGTATTCCGTTCATGTCAACCAGTAACCCATCGCAATATGTATTGCAAAGTATTCAATTATGCTACTTCATTCAACATACTTCCACACACTTACGCGTTCTGCATATATTTCTACCTAAAGATGAGAACTCCGTAGTGACTGGAACACAGCACACGCTTAATATGAGGTCGCAGTTCTGCCACTGCGATTCCAACCTCTAGGCACTTTTCTACAACAGTGATCCTTATCTTCATGCTGCACTGTTAACTACATTTAATCTGCGGGCTTCCACAAAGAATTCAAAGCCCTGGTCACCGGACCATATTACTTCAGCTTCCAC
Organism: Coptotermes formosanus; assembly: GCA_013340265.1. Taxonomy (NCBI): domain Eukaryota; kingdom Metazoa; phylum Arthropoda; class Insecta; order Blattodea; family Rhinotermitidae; genus Coptotermes; species Coptotermes formosanus. Next base: position 658,148 of record BLKM01004979.1, read on the forward strand.
TGCAGGAGCAATCTGTATCTTCATTACACCCATCCATTAATCAATACCTCACACAGAACACCTCATAGCGCAGGACATAATGTTGCCTGCACTAACTTTATTTTCTTGCTGCAGAAGCATTCTTACAAAGTGAATGTCCCCCAACCACCACCACCTGTCCTACAGTTACCAGCTACACTCCTTTCTAACCCACTACAACAGGTCATCACTAAATACTCCACTACCCTTTCATTTACAACACACCACTCACCCCCCCCAAGTGAAGAGTCATACTGCAAATAGTATGGTTTCACGAGGTCTCAGTGTTTCAATGGCAATCTGCTTATGTGTCCAAAAAGGACACCATCTTTTTTAGGAACTTGAAGTGTAGCAAGGGAAACAACAAATACAACCACGTGTTCATAAACAAGAGGCTGCAATAAAGGTGGCAATGTGATAAAACCTGTGAAGAATTTAGGTGTACCATGGCTTTTATTGTGTAAATGGTCAATTTTTCATGTTAGTTGAATAGGACATGAAATTAGGTGGACAGGCTGAAGAAGAACAACAGGATCAGCAGAAGAGGAGTGGAAAAAAAAGAAGGAAAAAAAAAGACAGAAGGACAAGAAGAAAAAAGTCAAGGAGGAGGAACAACAGCACAAGGCATGACTAAAATGAAATGTGAACTTAAATTACTGGGAATCCGTGTGTACGCTCAAGTGTGTTGTGATTTTATCTCCAATAACAGTTACAAACTACATTAAAATAGGCCGGGCAGGAACAATGGGATGACTTTTAAGAACATCAAGGGAAAATGGTGTGAAGTGGGAGAGAGTGGCCTTTCGTGTATGAGACCAGTTTGCTGTGATACATACATGTACTAATGTGTGCATTGTTTTAGGTTAGAGCTGCAACTGAAGTTCAGCCAGATACCAAAGGAACGTGCAATCACACACAAATTAAGTTTCCCGATATGTGTACCTCTGAAGTAACTGGTGCTTACACGTCTATTAATTTGTGCGACACATAGATGAGCAACCGACAACCTACACACACAGGCCCTGTTCCATAACCTGATTTACTGTAAACAGGACACATGAAAGAGTAGCCAAACAAAGCAATAAAAGACCTATAAACTCAGTGCAATTTGACACACACATCTCTGAATGATCTTGTAGTTCACCATTAATACTGTACGTGTATGTTTTATAGGGACAACACAAGGACGAGGAAAGGAAGAAACAACAGTGGTAGTTCAACAATGATGAGGAACAAGACACATGTTGCGTGCAATGATATCATGAGAGATTTGATAAGTGAAAGTGAAGTGAAAATTAAAAGTGGAAAGTGAAAGTTAATAGTGTGAGTGGAAGTGGGAAATATGACTAGTGACAGACATTTGTGGGTGTACTTTTAAGAAAAATGTGTGTTACTGGATACTGTCTGTCCACGGAGTTGCTGGTTGCTGGAACTGACTTGCACGTGCAGCTCTCACCGAAAGGTAGGAAAGCGACAATTTTCTTTTGGTACCACAGAACCAGGGCTGCGTAATAAACCATGCCGGACGCGGATGGGTAGTACTGCAGAATGTGTGACAGTCTACTTCAGAGTATTGCTGCTAATGCCCTAGAATACTCCAAGGTTCCTCTCTGTGTCCACTTGCCCTGAGTATTGCTGCTAATGCCCAGGATGCTCAGAGGTTAATTCCATTTTTCTAAATTACCTGAGTATTGCTGCTAACGCCCAGGATACTCCGGGGTCATCATGTTCCACAACTGCTCTTATCCGGAGTTGCTGCGAATGTGCAACAACATCTACCTCCTTGCCCTCCAATCCCTCACTTCAGCTCAAAATTACTTTGTACGTGAAAATTTCCTACTGAAATCAGCAAAACAGGTCCCCTGCATACATTCTGCATCCATCTACTATGAGGTTTGAGGGTGTTTACCAGCACTGATATAGTCCAGCCAAGTCCCCAGTTGAACTGTGTCTCTGGCGGCATAACACTCTCCAACTTCCGTAGCTCACAGTCAAATCCCACGCCACTCCACATGTGAATGTACGCACAGTGTTTGACCACTTGACTACAATTTCTGCTTTACAAGGAGAAGTGATCTGTATTCTTACTACATGCTCATCTCCTGTAGCTGGCATGGAGTTACAAGTGCCAGGCTGTGGTACGCAAGTTGCAGCTACCCCAAAATATGCCATAATATTTTGTGCCCTCTCTTCCAGGAGTGTTGTATTTCATGTATTTTATTGTGTCGTGAATTATGTTATTGTGGGATAGCTGCACCTTGTGCAGCAGGAATTGTGAGTGCCTCAATGAACCAATAGAACACCAGTGTGGCAAGCCTTTGCTGCGTCAGTACTACCTGGTTCTTTCTGGTCTCACTGTTACTGCCAGAGTGTAATTTTGTGTGTGTTCTCTTATACGGACATTATTTTGGATGACAATTTGGCAAGCTCGCTTTCTTTTCAATGGTCTGCAACATTTCTTCCATTGTTAAAGGGACCACAAAATGCAAGATACTACTTTCAATGTACAAGTGTTCATATCTACAAAATTCAGAACCTGCACATTTCAATGTCATGTGCAGAGAAATAAATAGAAGCTGCTAAGTAACAACTCTCCAGATAGCACCACATCCCTATCTGGAGTGGTGGCTGGATGTGGTGAAATAGAGAGTTCTGGACTGGCATTCCAACCCAAACTGTCACTGTCTGTTAACATGCAGAGACCGTGATCGCATCTCACTGTCACATATTACAGGCAGTAAGTGGACTCTCAGTTAATGCCTACCACAGCAGTCTCAGCTCTGGGAAGGGGTTCCACCTTGTGCCCTCTATTTCGGATATGAAGTCCTCCTAAACACGAGCCAGGATTTCATATCCCCCCCTCATGTCCTGGTGCCTCAATGTGGCGAGGGGGTGTAACAATGAATGATGCACATGTTCGTGCCAAATCAACAGTACATTTCAAAGACCCTTTCCACAAAAACTTAGTACGAAGTATGAATGGGTACTTTACTAAATTTAGCAAATCAATACTTCCATTTACCTCCTTACACAAGTTCCACACGAACAGGCATCCTTCACTGGCCAAATCCAGACGAAGAGGACGAAGCAGGCGTCGTTGCAGCGAACAAAGTGCCTCCTGGAAATTAAATGACACGAACATGAATAAACACTAATCCCTTAAAATGAAGAATAACATGTTCTTCAACAGTGCTTCCCTGTATGCTTACATTCTGCTAAGTGCCATTATTTCTGACTGACTGGAACAACCACACCAAGCTGCAGTTCTACCTGGAACAAGTTACCACAATTCTCACAAATAGTGAAAGCCACGTACACCAAATTAAATTAAGTGGCAACATCTGTTTGTCTTCCACCAAAAACCATTCTAATTTGACTTTCATCACAAGAAGTGAACATCACAAAACTACACACGGCCCTTCTCTTGCAGTACGAACTGGAGGCAACAACTATGCCACATGCAAGAAGGCCCACAGCAACCATCATAAACAGCTACACTTGAATCGTGAAGTGACTGTACCACAATTACAAAATACACATGCTAATCCATATGGCCAAATTATTGCAAACAGGCCCCACTCTTGGTTTACGTCTTCAAAATGGGCATCAGAGAGGAGGACCGTTTTCAGTCCACCTGCCGTAAGAGTGCGCTGGCGTGGCAACAAACAGTGAAAAGTGTGTGTGTGTCTGTGTGTGCAACATCGAAAAAGAAACAAAGAATTTTATGATCATGTTGGTGTAGTGACGTGAAGTGGTTATGTGACAGCGCTGAACACGTTTCAATCCCCCTGCCATAACAGTGTTCTGGTGTGGCAACAAACAGTGAAAAGTGTGTGTGCAACATCAAAGAACAAACAAGCAATTCTGTAATGGTGTTGGTGTAGTGCTGTGTATTGGTTATGTGAAACAAAACAACAGATAAATAAATCCCACATCCACACACAAGAATAATACATGACTACACAGTTCCGTAGTGGATGCCCCGCACTTCTCTGATGGCACCTTCTCTGCTGATACAGGAATATTTCCTCTACATGCATATGTCCATATCCAACTGAACAAACCCATCCTAGCTGAATGATACCACCAAAAAGTGCCAGCATACAACTTCCTTCCTACATCCCTCTGTTCCTATGTCTAATCTCACGCCCAAGTGTTCACTACACCCCTCAGTTTCAACATGTATTCATTGCGTCCTATAGTGCTCCCAAGTCAAAGAAGTGCAACAGGGATTACATAGCTTCCTACCACCTTTCTGAGACAAATACCACCACCACGACCACCACCACCATTACCATGGTCCAGTTTCAAACCTCTGCCTCACTACCAGATCATAATCCACACGTGAACATTTACAGTGTGATAAAGAATTCAATGTCCACTTTCACAGTTCCTTATAAAACCATTACTTCATCTAACTACGTCACACTTAAATGTCCCACCTCAAATTAAAGTACTGTAGAACTGTACGTCATGCAGTTCTAAGCGGATACATACAGTGCTTTCTGCCCAGTTTCACTTGTACAAAATGCTCACAGGTGTGAATGCGGTTTACTGCGATTTACTTCCAAACACCCTCCTTTACTATTGTGCACCTCAAGACCAAGGGGTCTTTTACATACCCAGCTCTTCAGTCCGTCCACCTTATGTTGACCCTCACGCAATTTACAAATCAGGAATCTACTACGTCACTAAACATGGATCAGTGTATCTGTGCCAGTGTAGGCCTGGAGATCCATGGAGAGATGCCCAGGTCAGGTTGTCACGTAACACAGAATTAGATGTAAATTTCTACACACTAATTCCTAGCTGTTGCCCTACAACAAGAACTATATTCTCAATTAAATTTCTCGTCAAAAGTGTATGCAGACTGGGAGACTCATATCATGTAGAACACAGTACATTTGACAGTAGTGTTTATGCTTCTCATTTGATGATATGTAGTGCTGTTGTAATTTTTTGCTGCTTGTTTCTCTGGTGCATGACGTAGTTTAGTGGTGGCTGGTACGACTACAAGTAGGCAGTGCCAAACATCAGAAATTTCATTGAGTCTGTACCACTAACAGATAGCCTTGGCTCATAGAACACTGTGCAGTATTGGTTATCCCTGTCTGCCCCCAGTGAAATAAATTCAGCACCTGCACTTTCTGAGTACACTTCAATAAACTCACACCTGACCACATGGCTAGAGGTATCAACATCAAATACAGAGGTATTCCCTTCATGGCAACTAGTAACCCACCTCAAAAGTATTCCAAAGTATTCCATTATGCTACTTCATTCAGCACATTCAGCATACTTTCACCCACTTATGTGTTCTACATATATTTCTAACTTAAGACGAGAATTCTGCACTCACTGGAACACAGCACAGGCTTAATATGAGGTCACAGTTCTGTCACTGTGATTCCAACCTCTACACTCTCCTCTACAATTATGAAGAATGTTCACTGTGGTTCTGTATGTCACAGTTATAAACTTAAATGTCAACACAAAATGAAGCTGAATTACTTCACCGAAATATAATTATTTTTCAACATATTCCGACAGTACACTAGTGTCATTTGTCTCTTGTTGGCACAATTTTTGTATTCATTGCTCTGGAAGGCCCAACATTTTACCTTACTAACAGCATTTCTCCAGCGTTTCAAGTGCTTATATGTACTGCTAAGTCAGCAATAAAAACTGGTGGCACAGTCAGGATAGCATATGACAGCACTGCAGCTGTCAACTTCCTTGACAAACACAACTGTTAACAGACGTCTGCTTTCCAATTTACCTGCAATTAATGTTATGATGAGGCATATTCCCTTCGCAACTGAGTATGATATAAAAGAAAACACAAAACAAGCCACTGGAACACATAACAACATTGCTGATAATATTACGTGTGATTCAACTTCACAGTGCAATTGTCCTTGCCTAATGTGACCAGAAGGCTGATAGCTACTCATAGCTTGTGCAGCCAAGCTCACTTTCATCATACTCTGTGCACTAGGGTTAAAGTGTCTGCACATCACATTGGGCAGCACGTGATAAAGCACATTCCATTTGTCAATTTCATACTGCTTCAACATGTCATCCCATTTAGTACTACCACTAAGTTGTTCACTGTTTACTGTAATCCCACACACAAGATTCAGTGCACTGCAGGGCATGCCCTGTCCCTCTGCCCACAACTGAGCCCTGTATAATAACGAAACCAGAAAATACTGAAATGAAACTGTCATTCATATGGTTAATGCCCTACGTCATATTTTCAATGCAAGGTGAACTCCATTGGTGACACAAATTATCCAAACGCACACTATTGGTCAATTGTTGATAATTTCTTCTGACTTCAATATAAGAGGGCTGAAAAAACCTTGGAGTCAAGTGAATTTGGAAGTTACAACATAACTTCAAAGCACATGATGTGAAAATTAATGTATACCGTATGCAACATACACAGCTGATGTAAGTTTCTCTTATGCGATACATATTCATTTCACAAGGGAATGTTTTATGAATGACATATCATTCTATCATAGCGTTAACACCTATAACCCATGACGCGTACACTACTTACCGCTGAGAATTCGTACAAAACTTGAAGAATTTCAAATCGTCATTCCCGCTGCTTTTTAACACCTTCTGTCATACCAGACCCTCCTTCTACTGGCGATATTGCGAAACCATATAGTAATCATACTCATCAGTAAATGAAATTATCACTACTGACGAACAACTACGTTCACACACTTGCTCGTTCAATCATATCAACAACACCACATTTCAACAATACCGAAACTTTATTATTATTACTGAACGCAACTTTCACACACTTAGAATAAAGAAAAAATCGCCTGACGTTGTGTTATTAATACTATAGAACCGCCCAGAAATTTCAAACGTATATAAATTTCTGCACCAAAATCGAAACGCACTCCAAGCGTAATACGTTAAGGTTCAAATATCACACCACAGATTAATAAAAGTATCGCAGCCTTGGGATTTCGTGAAGTTTACCATACCTGTTTGCCAAATTCGCGGAATAGGTGTTACGCTTAAAATGCTTGACAATGCCGAATAAATCACAAATGCATGAAATATGATGTTAATTAATTTTTACTGCCCGCATTAACAAGTCCTAAAAAATTTTCAGTTACGTATTTTGTGCATGTGTAGGCAGTAGAATTAGCTGTTCTAACACGTGATGCTCAAATAGGTCTGTTATTTTACAGCTAATACAGCATCATCCTAGTTGACAATTGTGTAATGTTTCGTATTATAATTTGTTTTTATTAGCCTCAGGGGCCATTTAAAGGCAATGTGAGTAACCAGAAAGTACGCTCAATGTGTGGCCTAATCAATATGGCGACGTAGTAACAGTTTTGAATGTGTGATGGACGTTTTGAAACGTTTACGTCTAGTTTTTGCATACTTATCGTACAACAGTAGATTAATTTTTCTATTGTAATTATAATCAAGATATAACGGAAGGACAGCTTTCAACTTTTACCCAATGTGTTCAGAGTGCCTTAAGTTTTGCGGTTCAGTGTTTATTTTGGTGATTGTGCATCAAGTATGAAGGAGTTGTTCTTGGCGATTGTTTCGATAATTTCAGCGCTGTTACTAGTGTTGATCCTAGTGGGATTAGGTGAGAATGCAGCTTTAAGTTAATTTTATTGTTTCACGTAAGTGAAGCGCATAACAACAAACTTCGCATCGTTACGGTGATTAAATCAAGGAGAAGAAGGTGGGCAGGACATGTGTATGTGTATGCGTATGAAGTAGTGATCAGAAGTAGGTATATGTGGCAGGTTAATATAAAAGTAAGTCTTGGAGAAATAGGGAATACAAGTGCAAGCTGAATTGTGATGGTTCTAGATTAGGTCAAGTGGGGGATTATTCCATGTCAAAAGATGCAGTTTTCAACCTTCCCTGTCCAGTGTTTGTGGTATTTGGTGAAGTTGCAAAACTTGAGTACGTAAATAAAAATGCCAAATTTTTAGCTGTCTGCTCCATGATGTTTATTTTTAACAACAAGCCCAAATTTTTAAAAAGGGGCATTTTTTGGCATGATGCGGCTTATACGAAATGCAGTCTTGCTCTAATTGCAGTAAGGGAGCTCATTTTTAGCACATCTGAAAGCAAACAAAACATCGGTTGCAGTGGTGTCACACACTGAGCATCAGCATGGGCTCGGGTTGGTTGACCTTTGCATTCTTCCCTAGTCTGAAGCCAGCAAGGCATGTCGTTGAAGGGGGTATATAATCAACTTGCCAGTGCATTTTGATTTAGTTCCCTAGGGTTTATATTACTAAAGTTACAGCCTTTATAATTCTGCAACTTTTGTCCAAAATCCCTGAATTTGGAAGTTTTGGACCACCACTGTATCAGAACTGCTTCGTGGAGAGTGCTGGATTGGCACACATTGAAATTGGAGCTAATGCCTAAAGAAATATAACTCAGGTGTTAACACATATACAGCTTGAAAGCTTGCTGAATGTGAGGTTATTTTTTAGCAGACTCTTAGGTGAACCCTGAAATAATACATTTCAGTACACTGAAATACTTGGCAAGTTGTACGTCCAGGATACAGACTCTGAGTGTACACATGGTTGCCAGATTTTTTATTTTGAAGTACAGAATATCCAATTTTGATGGGGCAGAACCAAGTCATGGTAATACTCATTGAATCTCAACTTCACTTATTCCAAAGTCCACACTTCAACAGGCTTTTGAGGCAGTTCTGTCAGATTTTGCACCATTCCAACCTATGTCACTAAGAACCAATAAAAAAAAATTTTTTTTTCCTTCCCAAGTCTGCTTCACAAGAGATTTTCCATCAAAAGTGCTGCATTCATTTTATATTTTCTTCATATGATCTGATGTCTAGAACATGTTTTGACTGTGTAAGCTAGTGTTTGTGGATGTTTTGCACTCAGCATACCCCTTGGACTCATGAATAAAACCTTGTTGTACCCATTTTCGGTTGTGACTTAATTTTTTACTTAAAAGTTACACATTGTACATAATGAACATGATAACATACAGGCCAGTTCATGTTGAACTTAGGGTGGACAGAGTCGCACTGGGACAGATTCCTCTCTGAGTTCTTAGGTTTTTGGTGTCAATACTGTTCCCCCAACACTTAATATTAATTAACCTTTTAAAGCCTAGCAGTAACTTTACGTATTATGCGGTTTAAATTTAAAAAATTCTACGTGGTGCCCACATTGTGTTTATGTGTTTTGTGCGGATCTCAGAACAAACAGCAATTTTTGCCTTATAAAACATTAAGAGATTGGTTTTTATAACCGAAGTGGAGAGTGTTTACAGCATGGTACGCACTGAGTCCTTATAATAAACAGACATGTTTCATCTTCAAAGGGTTAATTAATTAATTCATTCATCTATCACTGATGCAGCAGAATATCAGTAATTGGTGTTGTTACATAACATGCTTAAAATGTGAGATACAGAGACCTTTCTGTGAAACAGTGTTTTTATATATGCAGAAAAATTGTGAACAAGAGCGCTATTTAAGACATTTTTAAGTCTGCTGCACGTGTGTTTGACAGTGTACAAAATATGTCACACATATTCACTGGGGGTGCATATAATCTGAGCTGACAGTGCCAAGAGGGGACAGGAGTGGTGGGTACCAGGATGCTGTACTCGTATGCTGTTTTGCTATGTCACAGACATACCTACCATAGCTGCACTAATTTCTCTAAAAGAACACTGGGTAAAGGAACTCATGAGTCAGCTTTTTCTCTTACTTACCTGCCGTATCTTGCTGGATGCTTTCCACGGCATGACACAGGGAGTGCAGAGCTAAAAAAAAAAACAGCTTGTTCAGAATTGGTAGTATAAACCATAAAGTTACATTTTCTTGAAGTCAGATTATCAGAGGAATTGAAATATAAGGAAATTTTTGTGCATAGGCATGTCTTTCAAGAGCAACATGCATGAAATAAACAATAAATACATATATGGTTTTGTTATAAAACCTGAAGGGAAGGAACCACTCGAGAGATGTAGGTGTAGATGGGATGAGATAGATTGTTTTAGTGATTCGTGGGTTGTTCAAAAGCACTTTCAGCACTTTTTGAATTTAGTAGGTTATATAGCCACAAATAGTACAGCGGTTGTAAATGATGAATTGGAATGAATGTGGCAGACAAGAGGTTACAATGCATTCTACAGTATTATTATAACATTTTTTTTGGAGGGACTGAGAGAGAGCATGAAAACTCTCAGAATAATTAATCTGTGCATTGAAGTTGCAGCCTTCTGCATACAAAACAGGAATACTATCCATTCACCTGCAACAGGTGATGAGAGGAAAATATGAAAAAGGATTAAGATTCAAGCCTTGTAATGCCATGTGGATTGGTAAATATTGTTAAATATAACAATATTTACCATTTGACATAGCATTATATGCCAGAAGACTGGAATCTTCATCAAGAGTGCTATGAGAACCCTCAGATCTCACAATTATGAAGGGTCTTAGAGAAATAGGTTGTGAAGACTTTGAACTGGATTTATTTGGCTGAGGATAGAGTCCAGTAGCAGGCTTTTATGATGTGATTCTCCTAACATCAGGAAATTTTATGAACTGAATACCAATCAACTGCTGAAGAAAGATCCTGTACCATGGAAGTAGTATTTGGGATACTGCACCTTGAGTGTTGAGATCTGTATCTTTTGTTCTGTTTTGTAGGCTGGTACCTGGTTTGGAGATTTTTCCTGTCACGTTTTCGATTTGTTCGGGAGCTCTTGGGTGGAATGACAGAATCCACTTCAGTTAGTGATTTAAAGAGTGGTCGCTTACGAATAAAGAAGACACGTCGTGAGTAAGAGCTTGTAGTGGGTTACAGGCTGAGCATTCCTATAGTAGATAGTTTATTTTGAGAGCAGGATTTTTTATTATATCATATTGCCTGTAAATTTTAAACCATTGGCCTACGGAGTGAACAGTTAAGATGAATATCAGATGTGCAAAGCCAGATGATCTCATAAACATGCAACATTGTAACTTGTTGTGTTTACCAGAGAATTATCAGATAAAATATTATTTTTATCATGGATTATCATGGCCACAGTTAAGTTACGTTGCTGAAGATGAAAAAGGTCAGATTGTTGGCTATGTACTTGCCAAAATGGAAGAAGACAGTGAAGACAACCCACATGGGCATATCACTTCTCTTGCAGTGAAGCGATCACATCGAAGGCTTGGGTTGGCACAGAAACTTATGAATCAGGCTTCAAGGGCAATGGTAGAATGTTTCAAAGCCAAGTATGTGTCACTTCATGTGCGTAAAAGTAATCGAGCTGCCCTCAACCTGTACACAACGACACTAAAATTTACAGTCTCTGATATCGAACCCAAGTACTATGCAGATGGAGAAGATGCATATGCAATGAAAAGGGACCTGACACACTTTGCTGCACAGAATAATATTGTTACAGCTGTTGATCTAGGGTCATCAAAATGTGTTGAAAGTGATGTTGTTTCTGAAAGGTTGTAAGTGCTGTGGCAGAAGGAAAAGATTCCAGACACAATGTAACAAACATATTGGAAGTGTTATAGGTCTTTTCAGTGGTGGTGTTTGGAGGAATCTTAAAAATGTAAAGTATTTAAATTGCTAGACAAAGCATTTTTCTTTAAATTTTGTTAAAATACCTCCCACTCCAAAAGAAAAGTTTTGAGACATATTTTTGTACATTAAAGCTAAAAAAATAACTTGGTGAATGAATGTGCTTTGAAGGTTAAATTGTAGAAATTGAAATTTTATATGTGTCATTAATTTGTATGGTATTACATCTCATGCAGACCTGATTAATCAGAAATAAATAAAATTCTTAGAGTCTGAAGGTTTCCTGAGCAACATACCCACACAATATAGAAGTATTCATTTTCCTAAAGAAGTGTTTCCCTTCCCCCGTTTTCAGCTTCTTCATGTTGTGCATTTTTGTGGCAGTGAATGATGGCCAACACAGGGTCTTGCACATCTATGCAGTCCAGAGGTAAATAATATCCTGACACAAAAAGTCTGTGTACTTAATACATGTGCTTTATTTACCAACATGCCTGTTTTCACCTATTTTTTCCTTTAAATGGAAGTAGGCTTATGAGATTACCATGCTGTCTGTGTGGGTCATGTGCCCCCCCCCCCCCCCATTTCAAATTTTGAACCAGCTGACCAGTTTCCACACAACTTAATATGAAAGTAAGCCATTGGAGCTTATCCCCGCATGCCATACTTCCACAGTCAGTGATAACAAGACAGTAGATGCATGAACTTGCAAAGTGAACACGAGGCTTCAGGAGTTCTCAAGGGAAACCCAAATGAGCACTTTTGTTAGGATATGGTGAAAATACAAACTGTTGACTGACGATAATGGTATTCACAAAGCAGTAGAAATTTATTTCCTCTAGAAGGGAAGTGGGCTGTATGATACCTGCCCATATGTCTTTATTTAACTGTTAACACTGAAGCAGGCATGTGGCATACATGGTACATGAGGGGTTGATAAATTTACAAAAAAAAATCAAGGATCCATCTCCAAATTGTAGGTGCCAGAAGGGTGACATGCAACAAGTTTGTTACTGAGGACCCACATTCTGAGTGACCTGTGAACCTAATGGTTATGTAACATTTCTGCTTGGTGCATGTGAAATGATACACATTTTTGTATACAAGAGGAAAAATAAAACTGCAGTAATTATGCTGAAAATGTTACATACCTGGGTACAAAATTTAGTTTTGTGAGTGACTGGGTGTGCACAATTTGTGCACCCCTGTTGGCAGTCACACTTCACAAGTTACATTCTCCTTTAGCACAAGTATCACAGCCGTATTTCGTTAACACATATATACAGGCATTCATATTGATTGTATGCATGGCATTTTATTGTTGTGTCCACATTTTCATGGTCTCGCACAAAACACATCCTGCATGCTATGTTCTCACCTGTTCTTTGTGTGTACCTCAGCTTTCAGTAGAGATCTCAGAATTTTGACAGCATAAGCAGCTCAGGTGACTTTGCGTTGGCTCTCTTCATATCCGCAATAATGATGGATTCTTCAAATATATTCTTGATTTGAGATTTTCCATTAGTAGCAAACTTGTCCACTGAGTCATGCCACATGATAGAAGGAACATTTTCTTTAAATTCCAAGTGGATCTGTTTTTATTGCATTATTTTTTGGAGTTTATGAAGATGGAAATTTGATCATGTTCACTTTGATAGACCTGCTTCTCAGGAAGCATCTTGATTGGCTTGTTAGAGAGAGAGAGAGAGAGAGAGAGAGTGTGTGTGTGTAATGGGACAGTGAAGTTTATAAAACTAATTACAATTAATGCTGATCCCAGTGGTCGCACGTTCTAAGGTGTGGGTCTGTGGCTGTTCGCTTGCTGGGATTGTGGGTTCAAATCCAGCCAGGGTCATGGGTGTCTGTCCCTTGTGAGTGTTGTGTGTCAGGTAGAGGTCTCTGCATCAGGCTGATCACTCATCCAGAGGAGTCCTATCAAGTGTGGTTTGTCTAACTGCATGTGATCATGAAGCCTCAATAACGAGGAGGCCCTGGCCCACTAGGGGCTGTTGCGCCATTGGAAAAAAAATTACAATGAATGATGATATGTGGTGTGGATTATTTCTTGGGCAGCTTCAAACTATATCATGAGCCAGAGAGTTAATTTTTACATCTTCACAACCTATTTCTCCAAGACCCATTTTAATATCCTTGTATGTATATGTAATGTACTGGTTTCCCCATATGTGTTACATGCCCTGCCCAATTCATCCCTTGATTTAATGACCCTAACAATAATGCGTGAATACAAGAAAGTGTCAAGCTCTTAATTTACCCTTAAATGACCTATGTTCACATGTATAAAAAGACCGCTAGAAATGCACTGTATATATTTAGGCAACGTGCATTTTTAAGACATACTGCATAATTTTTGCTTTGTTTTCCACAAAACGCCATTTATTTAATAATGTTATCCTTCTCTGTTCAAAGTACCTATGTTTGTCATAAACCATGTACTAAGATTTCAATACCATCCCAGTCTTTTAAAGGTTAATTTCCTTCATACTGTGTCTATACCTACAAAAGAAAAAGGCAAACAAGACAACCTTCAACTGTATTGTGTTTGAGTAGGTTTCTTCAGGCAACAAATTTTGAGCACAAAACTGAGTTACATACAAGAGCAGACATTCAAATGTTCAGCTCCTGTATCACATTTATACAGACATGAACAGAAATACAGTACGAATATCGGACAGGATGGGTCTATGTTTATTCACAGAAAATTCACCCATACTGTGTTGTGTTATTGGCTACCTAACATGTCAGCCTGATTTATGTTGACTTATACAGATCCCCACCGTATGTCAGAAGAGGTCTAGTTATAGATTTGTTCTCAGAAGACAACAAACAGTAAGGCTGTCTGAAAGCTTAGAAACATGAGCACCTGCACATGGGAGCAGATTGCATATGCTGCTAAAACTAGTACTGTATTACACTTATGACATGTACTGACGCGGCAAGGATTTATTATGTATTGTTGCAGTCACTTTGCTGGACAAAGAAATCAAATGTGCCAGTGAGGATGTGTAGTGGATGTACTTATTTTGAGTAGTGTACCAAAGAAAATTGATATGCTATAAAAACATGTGGACACTCACAGGAAACTTACGAGGTGAACCACACTTATTTATCCGACTTTTGGATTATTTTTATGAAGTATAAAAAGCATGCCTTAGAGGGAGACCACGTTGGTCTGTCTGCCTGCCTGTCTGTGACCTACGTTTTAGTGTCAATGTGTGGTGTGCAGTTCTGGACGATCAGCTGATTGGTCCTCTCATCTTTGAAGGTCGTCTTACAGGAGAGGCGTACCTCCAATTTCTGCAGGAGGAATTGCCCTGACTTCTGGAGGATGTGCTTTTGAATAAACGAGGTCGTATGTACTTCCAACAAGACGGAGCTCCTCCTCATTTTTCACGTGAAGTTAGAAATTTCCTGAACTATCATTTCCCTTGACCAGTCTTCTGAAATTTCATCCTGTTTGGGTAAAATTTGGTATGGGATATATCCACAAAGATTTACTGAATGCTTGTGAGTTTTGTGACAATTTTCACACTGAAAGCAGTACCTTGCTCCAAGGTGTCAAAGGATGTATATTTGTATTTTCCATATTTACTCTGTGATTTGGGTAAATTAAGAGATCTGCACATAATGCTCTTCCATTAAAATTGGCACTGGGAAGGCCGTACTTTTGTTACAGGCATAAATGAAATTACATTTTCATGTGTCCTGTGAAAGTGTGTGACATTTTAAAAGTAAAGAATGCCTTCGTGAAGTCTGTGTACTACATCACGGAGTAAACACAAAATTACAATTTTTTTTCTGTGGACATGAGAAGTGACATCATGACAACCACCAAATGCCTCTTTGTATTTGATACAGTACACTTCAGTTGAACATGGAATAGAACTGATGCCAACAAGGTTTAAGCAGCAGTGTCCTGTCACCACCACAACTCTCTAATTCATTTGTATTAACCCTATGGCACTGAATGTTTGATATGTAACACAGGGTGTGATGCTCCACCGCAAATGTCATATAAATATATGCAGCCATTTAAATTACAGTGTTCTGTGGATCACTACAGGCATTTAAGCCACTGCTGAATGGCAAATTACAATAATTCCGGAGTTATGTTGAGCAGTATAACTGTTCATTTCATGAAGAGGTCATGATTTTCTGTCAACATACCCATCCCTGCATTCTGGCACCTTACAAATTACCATTCAGCCTTATAAGAGCTACCACTTCTTGTAAACAAACTGTGGAAAAAATGAGATGAAGGTATACACATACTTTTATTCAGTCCTATAATATGCAGGATAGCTGACTTGGCACATACAACCATTATTAAAACAAGGATGGTTGTTCCATGAAATAAAAATAACATGACATAACAAAAAATTAACTTCTCACACATTTTTCTAAGTCAAGGTGATAAATAATACACAATTATTCACATTTAAATAAATTTACAAAGGCTGTAAAAAGTGTACATATTTTATGTCAATTAATCCATACTTAACCAACACACACACACACACTGATAGGACCCCCTATTTTGGAGATGCATTCAACACATATATTTATACTCATGCCAGAAACTACATTCACATCTATAAGGAACATAATATTAAGTTGTGTATTACAAGCATAAATTTTATTTGAGCTACATATATGGATCACAACCGATTACACTGTTCTTCCGTGAAACTCTTCTAACACAGTTTTCTATGGGAGTTTTAAAGCAAGTTTAAAATCATGTTTAAAATTTTTTATCTTCTGCTATGTTTCTATTTAAGGGTTCCTATGTTTGATTTTGCAAGTGTTATTGGAGAACAGCCTTGCAGATGTCATATGTTGTTACACGATAAAAATGAAAACTTACACATGGTTTGACCCTTTAATGAAGGACACATATACCAGTATACGTAAGTCTAGGTTGGCCAAGAATAGTATGAAATACAGGCATCATAATTTTGCTTCAGCTAGGATAGACATTTACATTTACTTGGCTCTAGGGCAAAATTCACATGCTGCTTTGGTTATATGGTACAATTAATAAGACTATGAACTATTTTGAATTTTCAGAGTTTAAAGTAAATGAAAGGAACCACAGAAGCATACAAATGTCACAATAAACAAATGTGTAAATTGTTTACAAACTGGAACATACGATAAATTTATTATCTATTTAGGGGGTCACAGTATTGAAAAATTTAAGAACTTCCTGGGTTAATGGTATAATGAGATATCAGAATGTCTCTGAAAATCAGAAAAGCAAAACATTTCCACGAGGCAAAAATTGTATCACCCTGTACTGTCAACCATTCTGATATTACATATAGCTGTATTACAATACTAAATTCCCTTTTTCATGATCCTGTCAGGGGGTAGTCTTGAAACGTGTTCTTTTCTTTCCAACATTTTCTATAGAATTGTGTAAAACTTGTAATTGGTGAATTTTATAATTCTGTCTGCACTTCTTAAAGGTGTCAAATCATGTGCCTTTTAATTCAGAACTAATTTATACCTGCAGTGTGAGGTTCTACATGATCTGAAGAAAAAGATCTATATTTCTCAAATTTCAAGGAAGACAAATTTTGAATTACCTATAGTACTTTTTTTGGGTACGATTCACAGTGTAGCAGCGTGCAAAATGCAGAGAACTCCAAACAGCACAAAGATCTCGTTTCTCTGTTAGGGTTCTTCTTGTGAAACTTCGTAATATCTGAACAGGTATTTATCACCTTTGGTGGAGGAGTTGGGACTAGGTGAGGTTTCGCCTTTTCACATCCAGGTAATAATATTGCAAGTCCCTCTTCAGGGCCCGTTTTGGTAGTGTGGGACTGTTTGTGGCAAGACCGACTAGGATGAGAAACTGTACTGTGATCAGTATGTCTTTGTGTCTCACAAGACTACAAGATAGTTCCATTCTGATGCTGCTGTCCAAAAGGACATCTGTAAGCAGGGCATAACTGCAGTAACTGTCCCCAGTCATCACAGTTAACGTAACTGTTACAAGCTGCCAGTCTTCACTGTTGTGTCAATATATTGTGCCTGGTTTGAGCAACTCTTCGGCAGTTTGCTGTTCTGCATACAAATTGTTTTGAAACAATAAACCAGCCCTATGTCCATGGAACATGCAAAAAAAAAAAATGGTTTGGTTGATCGTTATCCACATAAAGTTGGGGGTTTTAAAACATTGCAGGTAATCTGTCAGGTTGAGATGTCTCAGAACATGAAGTGCATTCCAGCAGTAGTGATAAGGAGTGGAATATTGTGGCAAATATCTCTTTTAGACAACTGTGGCTGACCTGAGGCATCCAATCATTCAAAACATGTCACAGGATGAATTTATTTCGGTATAAAATAAATAAGCCTATTAAAATTATTGTCATTTGCAATTTATACATATACCCCATCTGTTAATGCTCCTAAAATTTTATCACTGCTATGACCAGGGCTGTGGAGTTGGTACACAAAACTTCCAATGCCGACTTCTCAATTTTTAAAACTCTGACTCCAACACCAAGTCCTCAATTTTTAAAACTGCAACTCCATCATAAAAGCTCATTATGTATTAACCTTTTAAAGCCTAGCGGTAACTTTACATACCACAGGGCTTAACTTTATTCAATTCTCCATGGTGCTCACATTGCGTTTATGTGTTTTTTACTTATCTGGGAACAATCTGCGACTTTTACCTGACACATCATCAAATGATTGGTTTTTTAAACTGAGGTGGAGTGTGTTTACTGCACGGTATGCACTCAGTCTTTATATTAGACAGAATGCGTTTCATCTTTAAAGGTTTAATAATGGTAAACCTATAAGACACTTCACCACCACCATGTGAATCATAAGGCTACTTTTTAGACTTACAACCTATATTTAAGTATAAGTCTAATGGTTATTGTAGCTATCAGGGCTCTGGAGTTGGAGTATCTAGTTAAGTTTGTAGATTGAGGTTGGAGTTGAAGTCAGTATATTTTTACTGACTCCGACTACCACTCACACTCCACAGCCCTGGCTGTGACTGTACATACTTCGATAGACCCCACAAACCACATAGGTGATAGACACTGTTCAGTTGCAGTCAGCTGAGATCTCAGACAGCTGCCATATCTCAGATGTAAATTACCTCATTAATTAACACAAGCATCTAAGGAAAATAGCAGCAAGCAAAAATATTCATACATATGCTGTCTAATGATCTAAATTATCATTCAAGCAACCTATATTAACCTTAAGTGTATGGCACTTGAAATCCTAGGTTTCTGCTGCAGTTGGAGGACTGTTCAATTTAAATGCCCCCTGTGGGACAGTGTTTTCCCTTTCAGACAAAAAGGATGTACATTTAACAGGACAGCAGTGTCCCTTTCTCCATTAAGGGTTAATCAGTGGTGTATCAATCACAGTGTTATGCAGGTTATAATTCTGGCAGCACATGTGGTATCAGTCAAGGTATTACAAAATCTGCATCAGTAGACCAAAGAAGAGAAACAATCTGCAAGACTGTTTCCATACTTGTATGTTTTGATCATCACAAGAGCAAACAATTTAACCAGTTAATGTACTACACACCTTTGTGTAGATCTCTACGCTCAATCAACTGTTTCAGTATGGAGCTTGAAAATATGCACTCTCACAAGACACTGGCTTCATATCATGCAAAATGCACCATTCACTTATCATGGCAATGTGTTGGCTTTTAGTTTCATTAAATATGGCAGCAATCTGTTGTGGAATGTACAGAATATACTGATTTTTTATACTAGTTAGGCATTAAAATCGATGTTAAGTGTGTGTATACATATATCCACACTCGTGCTCTGCTGTTTCCTACTGCACAACAGCAGGCTGCTGTGCAGCATGAACCATACTAAGCTTTAGGTCTCTCGCAAGATGAGAAATGTCCACAACAGAGTCCACCATCTCTTGTACTGCAGTGACACTCGGAAACTGAAGTGCTGCTTTTTTGGTCTTGTGTACTGTAGCTGCCAGGGCCTCTGACAGGGCATTGGCACACTGCAGTACTCTAGCCCTTACTTCAGGCCGCACGACATTACGATGCACTGTGTCACCAATGTGAACTAGCCTGTGTGCACTCAGAACCACAAATTTACCATGTGCAAGGAATACTTTTGGTGGCTGATTGTGTTCAACAGTCTGAAGGAATGCATCAATAGCATGTGTTAAATGTGTGGTATATGTTACTGTTTGTGCTGCATAAAAAGTCAAGACCTGGCGATCGTTTGGATCAAGTTCATCACCTGATGCTGCTTTAGGTTCACTTATGACAGCGGCTGACTCTGCCTCTTTCACCAATACATCATAAGACTTTCGAAGTTCTGCAGGAAGAGCATCACGGATCTCTGCATTCTGCTGATCCACACTTTCTCTAGACTCCAGATTAACATAATCATAGTCTTCCAGCCATTCACTGTTGTTTCCAGGGGGTGTAGAAGCTCGCTTGAAGAGTAATGTAGAGTTGCCTTGGATGAAAGATGCTGTTTGCCGTACATCTTCTGTCAGTGCTCTTGCACATGCAACAAGTTGATCAAGAGCATCGGGTGGTTGAGGTGTCGTTCGTTTCCCCTCTCCTTGGTCATCTTCTGGATGAGACAGAGCATCAATTGACCACTCCAGACTGTCTAGTGTTGCAGCTGCCTCTTGAACAAGCCTATCTGCATCTCTTAGTGCCTTTACTAAGGGTCGTAATTTGACTGCTAGCCCTTTGTCTGGCGCCTTTCCTGCATTTCCCAATGCCCCTTCTCCAAATTCAGAAAGGTCATGCAGGGAAGTACGAAGTCTTACCACAGCTAACTTGATATCCATTAATTTTGGTTCAAGACGTTCCCTGCAGCGCCACTGAGGTCCTGCATATGCTAGCAGCCTGGAGATTGCAGCGGTGGCTTCACTTTGCAGCCTAGCCAAGGAATCAAGGGCAGAATTAAGCTCCAGTGGAAGTTCACGTGGTGTGGGATTCGGTGCTGGCACATCATACAGCTGCAACAGACAGATGTAGATCTGAATATCACTTGCAGTTTACCTGAAAGATTATTGTCACAATTTTGTATGGCAGTGAAGTAAACAAGGAACAGTACACAGAACCATGTGACACTTCTCACAAACTTAAATTTTAAAGGATGTTTTGAGAAAGCAGTGCATCATATCTGCATGTCCAAGAAAGAATAGAAAAGATGGATCATAGATTAAAGGAGACTCAACAAAAGCAAAGTCATACAGAGCAATGCTGACAATATGTCTGAATTGATGTGTCCCTTGTGTAATGTGATGACGAATGCTACCACTACCCTGCAACATAGCAAGTTTACTGACAGAAGAACTGTGCATTAACAGCAGTGTGGACTAATGACAGGTTCTTAATCATGCTTTGCAATGACGTGTGTTGTGTTTGCCTAAAATCTTATGTATCTTGTGTACCCTGTAATACACAAATTTAATGAAAAGTGGTAACAGACATGTTTAATACAAAAAATTTATTAAATGCAGCAACTGGCAAAGAAACCAACCCTGTATATTTGCCACAACATAGTCAGGAAGGTGTCAAAATTTCACTGTCACAAAGTAATGAAAGTTCCACTTTTCACTATTTCTCTGCATCAGATTCTTGTCTATTATGTATCATGTAATTCCGAGCTTTCATGTCAACAGGAATTGAAGAATCCAATACTTGCTAACTGGAAGGAAGGAGATTTTACCATTTGGTGAGTTAAACTTGTGAATATGAAATCAAAGTGTACAAGAAGAATCCGTAAGAAGCCTGGTTTGTGATGACTCAGAACTGAAGGATCAACACACATTTCATGTAGAATAAGAAATTAATGGGGGGGGGATATGTGTGTTGGCAGGTACACCTTAGATTTCATTTTCATTCCTCCTCATGCCTTCATCTTGAGCATTCTAGGTGAGTGCTTAAAATTTCAAGGGTAAGACTTCATATTGAAGACCATGTATCCTGATTTGATCTGAGGACTTATGGCATTGAGCATGAAGATTACCGTCTTCAGCGTTGATGTTACACCACATAAGCGTACAGGAAACAAACTGACGTCAACATTCAGCTTATCATGGCTTTTGTCAGTTTGTGATGTCAACAAGTGTTTTAACCATATTACTGCCACTTGCAGAATACCCACAAAATCTAGGAGAGGCAGTGTGGCCAGTGTACTTTTTTCTTTAGCATGTCTGAATTACCAATAGCTGGCAGTCAGTATGATATACTGATTCAAAGAAGACATATAGATTTCCTTGTCTGTTAGTTGACTGTAGGGAGAAACATGACACTTATGAACTCAGATTAAATCTGGCAGAGCCAGTGGGGTCAGTGCACTGTTTTTGTAGTACGTCTCAATTGCCAATAAGTGGCAGTTGGTATGATGTACTGATTCAAAGAAAAAATAAGAGACTTCCTTGTCCTTTGGTACTTTACTTAGGGAGAAACATGACATCCACACACTCCTACCTGGCTAGTGAATGAAAATGGCTTGGCAATGTTGGGACATGCTTTGTAACTGCAAACTTGGCAATAAGAGAATTAATACAGGTCATGACCGTTTCCCTTCAACCTAATCCATTCATCACCCACTTTGACATGTATACTGCATAACCTGTACAACTGAGAAGATAAACATACTTTCATGGTGTAGTAGTCTGTCAAAGGGAGCTTTGGTTTTCTTGCAGCAGTATCAGGCATATTAGTTATTCAGATATGCAGCAAACAATGTAAGCAGAAGTATTAGTTATGTACCTGATTTTCCCAATATATTCCTAGAAGGAACCTATTTTCAAACTCTGTCTATACTGTCACCACCAGCTGGGGTCTCCAGATATGGCAGGCCAGAACTTGACCACAGGACAGCTAGGGACTCGGAACTTGGTAGCATACATGACTGAATACAGCATGCCATTACAGAGGTGGTGGATGGCTAGCTGGGCACCAGATCTGGGCCCAGTGGGAGATCCAGAACTTGTCAGTGATCAGCAAGATGGTTGTGAAGCTGGAGACCAAAATCTTGTCAAGGTGGAGAACTAAATCGGGCAAGCTATGAAGATGGCTGGCCTGCTAGAGACCTACACCTTTGTAAATTGTGGTACTCTACATTGGATAAAATATGTGGCAGAAGGGGGGCAAAAAACACTGGCCTTCACTGACAGCAGAAACAGAAGGAAACGGTGAAATATGTATATTACAAAAAGGAACAGTCGCTTATAGCTAAAGATGTTCAGCTCGTGTCACCTGCTGCTGTAGCTGATGAAGCTGCAATTGGGGTCCGCCCCTTGCAGGCCGCGGCACATCATAATCTGGTGCAAGAGCAAGGCTAGACCTATTGGAACTGGACATGGAGTCGGCAGTGAGTGAACTGGCAGAACTGCTTGGGGTTAACTGTTGCTGTTGTTGTAAAAGCAACGCGTTTCCACTGGCAGGTACAGTTCCCAATGGTCGTGGCACATCGTAACTGTCCATTGAATCCCGCCGACCTTGGGGTGCAGGAGAAGTTCGCCAGCATGATCTTGGTGTATCATAATTAGCAGGTACTGGAGTTGCTCGCGGAGGAATGTCATATGATTCGCTCCCTCCACTGGTGTCTAATGGAGGCTCGCCAGACCCACATGAACGTGAGGGAGGGACCGAGTATCGACCTGAAAAGCATGAGTGACATCAGGATGATGTGGCCAGTGAGAACAGTTTTGACAGCCACTGAAGGGCTAAGCCAATTTGACATAACATTAATGAATGGTGTCCCATAAGGTTTGGCTTGGGTGCTGGGGCATCTTACTGATGGTCAGACAATAATTTGTGGTTTATTTTATTTCATATGTATATGTGTATCTTAGTACCATCATATACATCAAATAGTATACCCAGTGGCATAGCTAGGTTTTTTGGTGCCTGAGGGGAGTAATCAAAATGGCTGCCCCAACGGAAATTGTGAACGTAACATGAATCACAATTAGTTCACATATAGTATCAACCAACTCGTACACAATTCAAACCACAATGCACCAAGCTTCACAGAACTCCTGACATGTTTCGGTGTGAATTCACACCATCTTCAGAGGAACAAATAGAACGCTTAAAACACTTAAGATTACACTAGCCTGGTTGTTTAAAAGTTCATACATGGTATGGACAAATTTAAAACAACAAGATTTTTAACAAACTTTTATAGACAACCAGGCTAGTGTAATCTTAAGTGTTTTAAGTGTTCTACTTGTTCACCTGAAGATGGTGTGAATTCACACCGAAACATGTCGGGAGTTCTGTGAAGCTTAACGCATTGTAATTTGAATTGTGTATGAGTTGGTTCTAATAATATATGTGGAAACATATGTGCATGGTATGGACAATTTTTAATTCACAATTACTTATTTAATTTCCTTTTACTTCGCTCAAGAACAGATGTTTTCAGTTAAAATAATCATTTTGCTGGCCCTTCAACAACCACTTGACCCCCACCCCTGCTCCCAGCTACACTCCTGAATATACCCCAGTAGAATTCTACTTATTATATGTACTGACCTTGATTTCCATCTACTACAGAAATGTGTGCTGTAGGTGGTACATCGTATCTGCCTTGATTTGAAATGTTCCTGTTGGGCGGCAAATCATACAGATATACATCGCCAAACTTCTGAGGTGTCAGAACCTGAAACACATACAAAAAATCGTGACTTAAAGCTAAAAAGTGACGTCCCTGTGCTTAATTAAGCTCCATGTGAAGGCACATATATGGAGGAATGGAGGTATTGTTCCATGCAGTCTCACCTGGCCACTGATGAATTATAAGGTATGCACTATCCCATCATAGAACCGACATTTGAAGACAGGACCTAATCAGTATGAAGACGTCCTTAATCTCAACTGTGACAGTCAGTCATGATGATATTAAAATGGGG
This sequence comes from Coptotermes formosanus, assembly GCA_013340265.1. Taxonomy (NCBI): domain Eukaryota; kingdom Metazoa; phylum Arthropoda; class Insecta; order Blattodea; family Rhinotermitidae; genus Coptotermes; species Coptotermes formosanus. The sequence goes on from BLKM01004979.1 coordinate 682,681, forward strand.
CTCAAAGAACGGGGTTTTACGACGCTTGGACTAGACGGAAATGGAGTATCACAGGCTTGTATATCTTTTGTGAACACTGTGGATGAAGAATGGGAATTTCTGTACGATCTGAATAACCACATGCTGTTCAGGGAAGATCCTGTACGACACAGATGGCCTTCGAATGAGTAAAATCCAACAAGATATTTTGAATTTGACAATCTGACAACGCAGGATGCTGAGTAAAGGCAGACACCGCCCCAGCCGACGTTACCATGACAACGGATATTGCTCTCTGCACCCCCAGAGCCTATTGATTCAGACTCTGGACCAACGAAGACGCTGAGATACCACACCACACACCAGACTCTTCCTTCTTTTTAAAGTGCAACTGTCAACAGGTCGGACATAATGTGCCTGTGAACAAGATGTTCTGTAACTTACAATAAGCCGATATTTCGGTCTCCGTCCAAATCGAATGTAACAAGTTCGAAAATGCCTTTCGCTGTCATCACTATTAGCGTGCAGGATCCCCCCCCCCAAGGTGGAGGGGGGGGGGGGTATTTGCACTGCAGTTTGAGCAGCTTTTTCTGCGGTGGTTTGCATTTCCTCCGCATTATTCATCATCTTCATCTTCCCCAGAAAACACGAACTCCTTCACCTTACGCGACGACTCTCTGCAGTAAAACTGTCTTCATGAACACACTATTATACCTTGTACCGGAATGGAACCCATATGAAATTAACACGTAGCTAAAGACATATACAAGAAGGTAAAGTTCACCCTATAACCTGTCAGGCAGGCATAGAGGAGGCGTAGACTTCTAGCTCTCTTCTGCCTTCAACCTCGGCGCTAGATGGGGTAGGTGGTTAACGCCAAGCGCCGGCCACCTTGCTCCCGGGAATGACCCGGTACCCATTGTACACAAGGCTGGGTGGGCCCCAGGGCCGGTCTGGACTGGTGCGAAAAATCTCGCCCCCACCGGGATTTGATCCCCGAAACGTCCAACCCGAAGCGAGTCACTATACCGACTACGATGTCCCGGACCACAAACACGCACACGCGCGCGCCCACGCACACGAAGGGAGTACGGTTATATCTCCACGCATTCTTAACCTCGGCAGTAGATGGGATCAGTGGTCAACTTCACGCCCCCGCCGCTTTACCCCGGGAAAGGACCCCGGTAGCAACTGAATAGGAGGCTGGGTGGGCACCAGAGCCGATCTGGACGTTTTAGAGACAAGTCTCTTGGCCCTTTGAAACGAACAGTAAGAACAAGAATATCAGAGACTTGTATAGGGGTACCAATGAGTTTAAGAGGGGGTGCCACCCTAGAACTAATGTAGTAAAGGATGAGAAGGGTGACCTGGTTGCAGACTCGCATAGTATTTTGGCTAGGTGGAGGAAATCATTTTTCCCAGCTGTTGAATACACACGCGGTTAATGATATTAGGCAGACTGAAGTACATATGGCAGAGCCACTAGTGCCTGAGCCCAGTGCCTTTGAGGTTGAGATGGCTATTGAAAAGCTAAAAACACACAAATCTCCACGTATTGATCAGATTCGAGCAGAATTGATTAAAGCAGGGGGTAGGATAATTCGGTCTGAGATCCATAAACTTATTATTTCTATTTGCAATAAGGAGGAATTGCCTGAGGAATGGAAGGAGTCGGTCATTGTGCCTATTTATAAGAAGGGTGATAAAACACATTGTAGTAACTATCGAGGCATATCACTTTTGTCAACTACGTACAAAATTCTATCCAACATTCTTTTGTCAAGGTTAACTCCATATGCAGAGGAAATTACTGGGGATCATCAGTGTGGATTTTGAAGTAACATGTCAACTACTGATCATATATTTAGCATTCGTCAAATACTTGAGAAAAAATGGGAATACAATGAGGCAGTGCATCAGCTATTTATAGACTTCAAGAAAGCCTATGATTCAGTTAGGAGGGAGGTCTTGTATAATATTCTCACTGAGTTTGGTATCCCCATGAAACTAGTAAGGTTAATAAAAATGTGTCTAAGTGAAACCTGTAGCAGAGTTCGGGCAGGCAAACATCTGTCTGAGAAGTTTCCTATTAAGAATGGTTTGAAACAAGGAGATGCTCTGTCGCCATTGCTTTTCAACTTTGTTTTAGAATATGCCATTCGGAGGGTTCAGGCAAACCAGCAGGGCTTGAAATTGGATGGTACACATCAGCTTCTGGTTTATGCTGATGATGTTAATGTACTGGGCGGAAGCATACATAGTATGAAGAAAAACGCAGAAGATTTAGTGATTGCTAGCAAGGCGATTGGTCTAGAAGTAAATGCTGAGAAAACAAGTACATGGTCATGTCTCTAAATCAGAATGCAGGACACAATCACAACATATAGATAATAAATCCTTTGAAAGGGTGGAAGAATTCAAATACTTGGGAGCAACCCTAACGAATCGAAACTCCATTCATGAAGAAATTAAGAGCAGATTGAAGTCGGGGAATGCTTGCTATTATTCGGTGCAGAATCTTTTGTCTTCCAGGTTGCTATCCAAAAATTCAAAGATTAGGGTATACAAAAGTATAATTTTACCTCTTGTTTTGTATGTGTGTGAAACTTGGTCTCTCACACTGAGGGAGGAACAAAGACTGAGGGTGTTCGAGAATAGGGTGCTGAGGAGGATATTTGGGCCTAAGAGGGACGAGGCGACAGGGGAGTGGAGAAGACTACATAACGAGGAACTTAATGACCTGTACTCATCACCAAATATTATTCGGGTAATCAAATCGAGAAGAATGAGATGGGAGGGAGGGCATGCAGCACGTATGGGGGAGAAGAGAGGTGCATACAGGATTTTGGTGGGGAGACCTGAGGGAAGGCGACCACTTGGGAGACCCAGGCGTAGATGGGAGGATAATATTAAAATGGATCTTCAAGAAGTGGGATGGGTGAGCATGAACTGAATTGAGCTGGCTCAGGATAGGGACAGGTGGCGGGCTCAGGATAGGGACAGGTGGCGGGCTCTTGTGAATGCGGTAATGAACCTCCGGGTTCCATAAAATGCGGGGAATTTCTTGACTACCTGAGAAACTGTTAGCTTCTCAAGACGGCCTCTGCTCCATGGAGTTAGTTAGTTAGTTAGTTAGTTAGTTCGTCTCTTGGCCCCACAGGACCCTGGACCGTAGGGCCCGTAGCCTAGTCACAGCACACCGACTACGCTGCGCCGGACCCATATAGTTTACGATGTGTACGTTCCTACAATACCCTGTCAAACTACACTGGATCATCTTTCTTCGTGTGATTCATGCTTCGTTTTCAGCTAACAAAAAATACTAGTCTTCCCTATATTTAGGGTGCACACACAGGCTATTCTCTGCACACTCCATTTCTCTCGTATTTCATTCCAGACACCCCCACACTGAAAATTCTTTCATAAGAATTAATAACCTTAATATGGTACGTTGTCATGCGAAAGGCGAAGTTGTCCCTGTAGCTAAACACAGCGTCACACACTGGAATTCAAGCGATCGTTCCTTCCTATCTTGGTGCAAAAAGATACTCTTGTCATGTCCAAAACTCATGTATCATACCGTTGGAGGACAAATGACAGTATGATTAGGAACGATGAAGTGATGTGTATTAGGAAGGAAGCTGTCGTATCCCGGTTTTTCTTTCTGGAGTGAATTAGGAGAAATAAGAAAAGCCTCCGGACAGCCTGTCTCCGATGCAAAGATAAGAGGCCGCCCGAAAACGAAGAGAAATTCTAGCCACTGCCCGACCGGTTGGCAGTTTTGTGATGACGCATTAACTGAGTGGGCTGGGCAGCAATTCCCACACATCTGGCGGTGTTTATGCACAGATCAGTTTGCATTGCCACCTGCACACTGCGATCACGACCGCAGGTCACTGCCTTAATGCACAAAATGCTTGTGCATGCCCACTCTTCATCGATTTGGGCGTGGACAGGCAACCAAGCAAGGAAATCCCCCCACAGGGATATTTGAACCAGGCAGTGGTCGGGAATATGCATGACACTATTCGGTCTCCTGACCCGGTGTTAGGGTGTTCAGGTCCTTAGGAATGAGGACAGCCCACACACTAATATACTTACAGGTGAGATATAAGCTAAAGCATAAAGGCAAAGCTGCTGTACCTGTGCACGCCATGAAGGCATATGGGGTGTGGAGATATAGCTCCATTCGTTCTTTAACCTCGGCACTTGATGGGGTGAATGGTCAGCTTCAAGCCCGGCCACTTTACCGTCGGGCAAAGCGTCTCCATCCCAGAGCCCGTCTGGACGCTCCAGAGAAGGAAAGCTGTTGGTCCCGCCGGGTCCAGCCTACCAACTACGCGATCCCTGATCGGAGGGGACATAAGCCTACATACCCGTGACACTGGACATCTTCCGACGTTGACGGCTTCTTCAGAGAACCGTCACATACTATTTTACACACAAATTGCCCTTAATAATTTGGCATTAGATGCTACGGTTGTGGTAAGCACTCATGCCTGTTTCGTCTTCTAGAGGTCGCGGGTTCATAACTCCTTCCGGAGGCCGGTTATCCTGATAAATTTTGGGTGGGGGTTTTTCAGACATTTCACAAAAATGCTGGGACCTTAAAATTGGGCACACTGCCCCCTGCCATATCCTTCTCAATCATGCACACGTCTTCCTACCTTTCCACGCTACACAGATGAGGCTCATTTAAATTAATTATCGCTCCATAATCTCGCCAGGTACCTAACTCTTTGTATTAGCGACAGACAGCGGAGATATACTGCAGCACTACACACGTCACTGCTGATGTTCCATACTTCTGGGTTTACCGGAATTAATATAAGATACTGTAAAGCAGTCCCATTACAGGCCTGGACAGGCCCTGAGGGCTCCGGGAGGTTTAGGCTCCCAGATTTCAAGACAATCGGCATAAGAAGGTGCCTTACGCACCGGGCGCCTTTACCCCACGGGAAATATTCCTGGTACTCATTTGTTAGTTGCTGAGTCGACCCCAGGGCCATTGTGCGGCCGGAAGGATTATGTCAACGAAAATTTCCAATGACAGCATCGGGAATCGAACCCGCGACCTACCGGCTTGTAGCACAGTGCTTCAACCAACTGCGCCACCCCGTGTCCCTTGTTCAAAGGGTACTGGGGTTATTTCGCGGGGGTAAAAGCGGCCAGAGTGTGACGTTAACCACTCACAACCCCTCCCCCCCTTATGCTTTCATGGCATGGAGAAGGACAAATTTACCATGTGTACTCTTCGGTACTTCGTTTGACGGTTTTGATGATCACGCGGTTTCAGGTATCCGTAACCTGCTTCTCACTCGAAACTCGATCACGACTCCTACGCCCTCCTCCTCACACTTCTCAAAACGATCTTATCCCTGTGAAGAACTCCTACTGCACGTCTGAAGAAGTGTTTCGAAGAAAACATAATACTGATTATTCAATTGTTTAACAAAGGTTTTCCGACTGTACGGATTATTTTGCGTCTTTTGGCAGAATGATCGCGAGTTGTGAATTGAAAAGCATGTACAAAGCACCTGTAACGTGTCATTCCAGCATCTGATTGGGAAGGCCATGAAATCGGCAATAATTTTAGCAAGGACAGCCTGCCTTCTTATAATGCTTGATCACGACATGGCAGCACGTGCGGTACGAATGGATGGGAATGGCGGCTCTAAACGGACTTCAATAGGAAACGAAGTTACCTGAATAACTGTCAATACATTAGGATACTGGCAAGAAAGCGCAACTGCTGTTTCGGTTCGGAAAGTCAGTTGCTCTACCACGTATCTGCGCTCAGTGACGGCCCTTATACGTATGCAAGACAGAACTGTTCCAATATGTTCAGAACAGAGGCAAAGTTGAACCACTACGGTCCCAGTACTGCCTATTTAGGACACCAGGACAGACCATGACGTGTGTGAGGCTGGGTGTAGGCCTAGCCCCTAGTTAGGACAACTGCTGTTGGCAGGGTACAGCCGTTGCTATGTGTCAAGGCGCTTCTCTTTTATTTGGAAATGCTAAACGGCTTGCGCACTCAATGAAAGAAGTGAACGCAAAATAATGAGGTACGCGGCTCCACTCACATCTCTTATTCTCTCAAAATACTTGTGCTGAATAACACCGAAATCTGGTACGAGTTGTGTGTTATGTTGTCGGCTGGACTTCATTTCGATCCGCATCACACCAGCACAGCCGAACTTTACATACCGCTCAAAATGAATTACCAAATATCAGCATTCTCAAAAACGATTGTTGTACAAAAAGAATTTAAACACAACGTAAAATGTGTACCGTCTGGATCCCGAAGTTCTGCGCCTTTTTATATATGGTGAATATTTAACTAAATACAAATACAAACTATTCTGTGTACTCGCAATTTATCTACTGTTCATTGGATGTATTAATCCTTTAAAAACGAATCATATCTGTTTTATATAAGGACTCAGTGCGTACCGCGCTGTAAACTCTCTCCACTTCGGTTATAAAAACCAGTCTCTTAATGTTTTATAAGGCAAAAGTTGCTGTTTGTTCTGAGATCCGTACAAAACACATAAACGCAATGTGGGCACCACGTAGAATTTTTTAATCTTAAACCTGGTGGTATGTAAAGTTACCGCTAGGCTTTAAAAGGTTAATACAGTAACGTCTTTACATGAAATAAATGGGTACAAATGTACGCACATCTGAAAACCGTGTGTACACTGAAATCAAGTATACTATGGTTAGTCCGTAGGGCGTTCTGTTCCTGATATGGAGTTTTACGCTAAAACTCCAACTTCAAAGCGAATAATTCGTTTTATCAGTATTATCGTTAAACATACACAGAATGTTTTACTAGGATGGAATACAGCGGTATAGTGTGGTTGTTAAGAGGAGCGTTGAAAATAAATAGATAAAGGAAAATGTCCATTATGTTTAGGTAAAGAGGATGCCAAACATATTGCTGGGCTGTTCAGAAACTATACAACGGAGAACGGCATTTTTAAATTAAAAATGCCTGACTGTGAACGAGGTGTTTGCGTCGTGCAAGAAAATACTGAGTTGTACTGACACAGCTCTAGTTACAGATCTTGGTAGATACGGTCGAATCCGGTTATAACAGCATCGATTTATACGACATCTCGCCTGTAGAATTAGATATTCTGTGGTACCAATTTCTCTGTCGCTGTTAACCATAACATTACACTCTTCGGTTATAACGACAATCATTTATAAGGACACAAAATATTCAGTCCCTTTTATGACGTTATTACCGAGTTTGACTGTATTTACATAAAGTTAGAAAGTGGTTTAACGCAATAAATTGTTTGTAAACTTAATGGCGAGGAGAGTAGCACCATGAAACCCGGTGCTAAACGGTCGGTACTCCCAACAAAAGAAGGGTTAACTGATTATCATCATAATCATAATTTCTTTGTCTTATTTAAGCCAATACATGTTACTCGCTCGCCTACTAATTTTGTTCTTAATATAAGCGCTTCCGTGATTAACCTTTTAAAGCCTAGCGGTAACTTTACGTACCACCGGGTTTAAAATTAAAAAATTCTACGTGGTGCCCACATTGCGTTTATGTGTTTTGTACGGATCTCAGAACAAACAGCAACTTTTGCCTTATAAAACATTAAGAGACTGGTTTTTATAACCGAAGTGGAGAGTGTTTACAGCGCGGTACGCACTGAGTCCTTATATAAAACAGATACGCTTCGTCTTTAAAGGGTTAAATAAAGTCGGCTGGCTTTATCCTGTTTACTAATTGCATTATCAGACACCGAAGAGGCTTGGAACATTAATTCCAGATTTTTAAAACTTCTGCTCATACTACCGAGTCGAGAGGGAAAAAAAATCCTTCACATGAACTCTTTCACCTAGGCCCCAAAACGACAGAAATCATTGCCGGGAACACTGCCCCTTCAACAATCGATCTGGTGCCGTTGCTATGGTGACACACGTTACTGTTCAAATCAAATATGACTTGCGTTAGCCCCCACTCCGTCCCCGAACATCTCACTCATGCCACAACGCTTATTTCTGTGCAGAAAGCCGTTATGTGCCCCGTGCATAAAGAATGTTTGAAATCTTACGTTCGATGAGAATTAGTTACTGGAATAGATTTGCAACATTAGGAAATGAGCTACTGCTTTGAACCTCTGAAATATATTACAACTTTTCCACCGTTCTTCCTTGTCCCTTCACAGCGTCAGATGTCCCTTAAGGTTCCTTTAGGTATTCCAAAAACACAGCATTTATTGTGTTCAACAACCATTCAGCGTCCCTGACTTTACTGCGAAGCAATTCTTACGCCCTTTAGTCGAATGAAACAGACTGCTGTAAGTAAATTAACCCTTTGAATACTGAAGATAACCCGAATTATAGTTAAAGATTCAGTCCGTACCGCGCAGTAAACACTGTCTCAGTTATAAAAACCAATAAGTTATTGCTCTATAGGGAAATAACCGCTGTTTGTTCTGAGATCCTTACAGAACACACAAATACACTGTGGGCAGAACGTGACAATTTTTTTTTTAATTTTATACCTGCTGGTGCATAAAATAACAACTAGGCGTTAAGGAGTTCCTATGAATTCTGATATATTGCACGACCTTACGGTGCACTGTAAAGCTTTGGTTCAGACTCCCGCATCCGTGGATGCGCGAGGTGATAAGCGATTGCGTGATAATGTGATGCGCGATTGTGGTTTTTAACTGATGCGTCTTTTATCTGTGCGTCACACGTCATCTTCATTACAATGTGTAACTGAAGAATCCTCGACAGACCTAGTTCGATCCCAGGCTTGTAAAATGGGTAGAAAAGGAACATAAAAGCCATGTGCCTGGGAAATGGGGTTCATCTTCTCACTTCATCAGTCAAGCTGGCGTGGGTTCGTCTCTCCTGGCACCACGATTCCGTGATTTGTCTCATGTCATATTAACTTTCATGACTCAACTGGTACACAGCAGGATGCATGTTCACAAAGTTAAATATTTCATCCAAAATACCACTAAAGGATTCATATCCCTCTGCTGAAAATCAACCTGTTTACGCCAGCACGTCTGCGTGGCACACAAAAGTCGACAGGAATGCAAACGGGACGTGACACATATCAGTTACAATGCATGCGTGATCACGTGATAATAACGCGCGTGGTTTTAACAAACCACGACCATACAGAACCCGTCACAAAACTTTGCGCGATCTCGGAATAACGCATCACGCTTTACGTGGTTCTTGAAAGCAAGGCTGACGTAAATGCATGCACGAGATTCTACGGGAATTTGAACTGCCGTGTCGCACACCAATAGTGACCTGTGTACTGCGACTTGTTTCCCTCAATGGCGAAAGACAACAGGCATTGTACAGCACGCAATTTATACAGGCGCGACAGAAAAATATTCCTCAATTTATCGTTTCCTTGCCCATTCGATAAAATTGCCAAATGGTCTGTCATCCTGTGACAGTTCCTGGCTAGCAAGGAAGGCTCTGCGATTACAGTTCCTTCTGACGTATTGCTGTACCCAATACGCCCTTCTTTTCTTACGGCTGGTTACATTCCAATACACTATATTCATCTGAAGATATCTCTCAATATTAACGACGCAACCAGTACTAAATTGGTCCCTCCACTGTGGGACAGTCAATGGTTACATGCGACGGATTGCATGCGATCAGTTTCATGCAACCAGCTGTGTCAGTCGCACAGTAACCTGAGGCAAGAAAATTGCGCAGCTGACCGCGCTAAGTGTTACGAGTAGACGTTCTTAATGCCTGTGTCTGCCACAGCATTATTTATTGCTGTTTATTAATCTTGTTAGATATGACACCATTTCAACAACTTACAAAGTCCGAAAACACAAGTTGCAACAGTTCGACTTGCCAACCGATAGCCGCAGGTTGCGATAGCAAAATGTATCGCTGTCCAGTGCTAACTTGTCTCGCGCAGGAGTCTAAAATGCGCGGCACTTCATCTCCACATCACTACGCCCGCTCTTCACGTTCTTGGGTAGAGGCAACGCTATCTTTTTTTGCGATAAAGTCATTTTTGCCTTAATTAATTGTAATACTGCCGATCCCAGTGGCCGCGCAGTCTAAGGCGTAGGTCTGCGGCCGAGCGCTTGCTGGGATCGTGGGTTCGAATCCCAGTGGGGGTATGGATGTTTGTCTTGTACAGTGTTTGTGTTGTCGGGTAGAGGTCTCTGCGACGGGCCGATCCCTTGTCCGGAGGAGACCTACCGACTGTGGTGTGTGCTTGAGTGTGATCAAGTGAAATCACAAAAACCCCCGACACTTGCTGTGAACAAACAGGTGGAAGAGGGAAGGGCTAAGTAAAAGTTAATTATAATATTTCTGTCCGCAAACATGACGGTATGCCGCGACACTCACCTTATTGGGCTGTACATGCCAGCTGCGCCGTTTCCCCTGCCGCTGCAAAGTGTTAAGCTCCAGCAATTCCGGGCTGTCGGCCAGTTGTTGTCCCGTGTCGTATACCCCCGCCAACAGACGCAGTCTGTTCCCGGGGCAGATACCCTGCGACACAAAACAGAAATATTTTCGAGTGATGGCTAGCAGTGAGGGACGGAAGACGGGGTGGACAACCGAAGGTCGATTGCCGGCTCTGTACCGTACCCAGCCTCTTACCTAATGGCAGCCCGAAGCTGACCAGCCATCACCATCTTGCAGAAGTTCTCTGCGTCATGCTTCAGGCATTTCAAATAATAGTTACAGATCTTAGTGATCATGTAGGGGATCGATATCACCCCAATTTCAGGACTAAATTTAATACAACTCCGTTCAGTTTTGCGAAATGAACTCGTGCACGGAGTAATGTCAGTTGGCAAGTTTCCTTAGGCGGACAGCTTCACAGACGGCTGTGATGAGGAAGGGAAGGAAGAATGAAAGTTGGAAGACGGAAACCATAGGGAACAAAAGAAGGAAAAGGCGACAAACGAGAGGCAACGAATAAAGAACAAGGGAAAAGAAAATGACATACGAAAGAGACGAAAAAGATGAAGAAAACGAGAAACAGAAAAGACACCAAAGGTAAAGTTGTCTCTATCCACGTCATAAAGACACAGGGGAAGCAGACGTATAGCTCTGCTCATTCTTAATATCGGCGCTAGATGAATGCGAGTGGTCAGCATCACGTCCCAGCCACCTGACCCCGAAGAAAGAACACCGGTACCCACTGAATAGGAGGCTGGGTGGGCCCCAGTGCTGGTCTGGACTATTCTGAAAAGAGGGCAATCTCTTGTCCCTGCCGAGTTTCGAACCCCGCATCGTACAGCCCGTAGCTAGTCACGACACCGACGTATGACGTCAAAAGGAAGAAAAGGTGGAAGCTAAATATATACAAGAGGGGGAAGAGGATGAGACATACAGGAGAGAAATAACCAGCATAAGGAGACGGCAAAGTACAAGAAGGCCTCGGGGTGACAGAATTACATCAGCACGAGCCTGACCTGTCTACCCCGCAGACAGCAGAGCCACCAGCCCTCGATGCCTCCAGTGTTCTGCTCCAGCACTGTCAGTATATCACCCTTCCTGAACGCAAGCTCGTCTGGTGATTCGGCAATATTGTCGTACAGGGCGCGCGCCACGCAGTTCTGAAACACACAAAATACATTTCAATATTACATTCCACTGAAACATGTGCTGCGAAAATTTGCTTACAAAGTTCTAATTTGATCAACTATGTAGACGAGAAGCACTTGGAAAACCTTGACGTAAAGCAGCGGATAGTGTTAAGAAATCTTAGGGAAACTGGCTGTGAAGATGCGAACGAGATGCATCTGGCTTAGTATAGGTTACAATGGTGGAATTTTGTGAGTATGGGGATGAATCTTCGGAGCTCCGTACCTACAGCAACGTTCTTAGCTGCAAATACCTTTCAACATTTCAAGAAAAATCTTGCATCTTAATTAGTTCGTTGGTTTTTCATCCTTCCATTTGGTGGGCTTTTCTAATGACTGTTTTCCATCAACTTGCAACATTATATTATGCAGACCAGTGTCCCCCAGCCATATGATATTACGAATCGCTGTGTTACGCTGAAAAACACATGCGCGGACCCGTGTCCAGTATCAGTGAATCTAACTTTACCGCGTCTTCCACACGAAGCAGTTACATACCACCATTTCTAGGCGCGTCCGCACCCCTCCCCCCCCCCCCCCAAAAGCGAAAAGTATTAGCTTCATCACGTCTGATCGTTAGTTGGCCCGTCTGTCTGTCCGCACGGAATACCCCAGGCACACACTAGGCGGATTTTCGTGAAATGTGATACTGGGGGTTTCTACTAAAATCTGTTGACCAAGTTTGGTTAAAATTGGGCGAAAATAACAGTGACTTTACACTAAGATCTACGTAAATTTACGGAGATGATATCTCGCCGTTTACGAGATTAAGTTCACTAAATACAGTTCACTATCTAAACATAATATGGTTCCACACGGAGACAATCTGTATGTCAGGTGACTGGGGCACAAATACAAACAGTGACAATATGTCATATTTATTGCTTTGTGGCTGTAATTAAGCAATATGGCGCCACATAGATGCGGACAGTAATAACATTCTATAACATATCTACAGTTGTGAAAAATAACAAAAAGTGTGACCCCAGTGGGTTACACGATTTCACCAATTAAAACGAATCCAGATGCAAGGATCCAAACGCATCTCCTCAATGTTGCCTCACGCGTACATTTCCTGTCCTGTTACATATTTTTGGCGTCTATATTTGCCACTGCCGATCCCAGTGCCGCGCGGTCTAAGGCGTGGGTCTGCGGCCGCTCGCTTGCTGGGATTGCGGGTTGGAATCCCGCCAAGGGCATGGATGTTTGTCTGTTGTGAATGTTGCGAGCTGTTAGGTAGAGGTCTCAACATCGGGCTGATCACTCGTCCACAGGAGTACTACCGAGTGTGGTGTGTGTGTGTGTGTGGTGTGTGTGTGTGTGTGTGTGTGTGTGTGTGTGTGTGGTGTGTGTGTGTGTGTGT